>JAAGKR010002647.1:0-89200 GCA_011419295.1 Clarias macrocephalus | reverse complement strand
CAATGTATATTACAAGAGCATGTTTGTAAGATGCAGGATGACTCTTTGGGATTCCCAAAATCTGGGGTGTTCAAATCCAGTGCTGGAGGGCCAGTGTATTATTGATTTAAGTGTCAATCAAGATTCTCAATCGTCCAGGAGACATTGTCTGGAAGTTGCTTCATGTCAACCAACGACGTCCTGTTGGTTTTAAACATTGCACTATTCATCTGAGGACCTTATTCTGTCTAAGAAATGTTGGTTAGGGACCCATACCCTGCAATGTCCAGTTTTGTCACCTCTCTCGTTTCACCTGAAGAGGCTCATTGATGGACACTAGAGAATGTGAGAATGAGGGTGAGGTCACACATACAGTAGTCCCTTGTAACCCAAAAGGAGTTCATTAGGTTTGGCCTCCCTGGTAGACATGTGAAGTGTCTACCAAGAGATCCTCCTGGGTTGGATGAAAGAACAGCATGAAAAATGGGACACAGTCCATGTCTGAGGCCTCCACCTCTGTTGAGGGAACGGTTTTCCGTTTTTCTATACAGTAGATGGTTTCTTTCAATGCTCTCTCAAATCCTCTTTTCTCTCTGTCTAAATTATGCACATTGTTGTCCTCAAATGTGTGTCCTTTATCTTTTAAATGCTGGTGCATTATTGATTGAGGTCCTGAAGTGTTGTTCCTTCTGTGGTGAGCCAACCTCATGTGTATAGGCTGTTTAGGATTCTCCCATAGAGCAAGCCAACCAGTCCTTACTGCACTGCACTGTCAACACTATATTACCTTTCTTGTGTTTTGATGTCATGTTTTTGGATAGACCGATCTCAGTCTCAGTGTGTTGGTTGGTTTAAAATAAACAGGCATGTGATGTTTTCCAAGATCCTCTTGAGCTTTTCAAATACACCTACCACATTCTGTAAGACATGACCAGATTCTTTCATCGACTCTGGGTCTCAGCTCTGTCTATTGTCCTTATGTTGGAAGGACATTCTTCTATTTTAAACTCACCGACACAGAGACAATGACTGGTCCATCTTAGAGACCGCACACAAAAAATGCAGGAGCATTATAGTGTATGCACTGCAGTCCAGTGCCGGGCGGACTGTTCAGTGCTCTATATTGGAGAAACCAGACAGCCTTTACACCCAAAAGGTTGGCACAGCACAAGAGGAACAACACTTTAGAAACTCAATCAGCAATTACCTGCATTTAAAAGACGTTTGAGGACTACAATGTTCACATTTTAGATAGAGAATAAATGGTTTGAAAGAGGCATGATAGAAGCCAGCTATGCAAAAGTGCAAAATCCTTCCAGCAACACTTCAGAATTGAACTGTCTCCCATTTTTCATGCTGGCCTTTCACTTGCAAAGGCAGCACGGTGGTGTAGTGGATAGCACTGTTGCCTTGCATCACCAGGGTCTGGGTTTGATTCCTGGCCAGGGTTTGATTCCTATCTGTGTGCATGGAGTTTGCATGTTCTCTCCATGTTTGGTGGGTTTCCTCTGGGTACTCCGTTTTTCTCCCACAGTCCAAAGACCTGCAGATTAGGCTAATTGGCGTTCCCAAATTGCCTGTAGTGTGTGAATGAACGTATGTGTGTGTGCCTTGTGATGGGTTGGCTTCCTGCCCTACTGTAAGTTTCCTGGGATTGGCTCCAGGCCCCCCCCCCCTCCTCGACCCTGAATTCAGGATAAAACGGTATAGAAAGTGAGTGAGTGAATTGCAAACTGTGCTGAACAGTGCCCCCAAGGACCTGGGTTTGCCATTTCATACCACTGCTCTTAAATACTTGTAGTATCTGACTGCACCAAATGTGTTGGTTTTGCCAAGGCTTATTTGCACTAAAATACACCTAATCAACTTCCAAGTGCAATGTTTTACAGAACACATCTTTAGGTCAATGGCATGATGTGCTACGGCACTTGCAAAGGCCATGCTAATCCTATTTAATCTTCATGAATCCAGTGCATGCTTCTGGCCTGGCTAATGAAGTCTTGTCAGGTCAGGCTCTCCTCTTCCCATCACATCATCAGTAGGAGTATACATTAGATACAATGAAATTTCCCCTGATAGGAATAAATCTGTTGATTGATTTTTGGGATGCACCGGAGATGCTGTTAGACTAGAAGTGGATGATTCTCATACATGCAGCTCTACAGGTGACTGATTGCCGTTGGATGACAAATTGCATGAAACAGTGATTGTAATTGTAGGCCAATGGCACAAAGGCAATCAATCACTAGAGGTAGACCCATGGGACTGAAATAAAGGTGGAAGAGGGGAACAATATCTTTAATGTTTGTTCAAGTACGACTTTTTTTTGATGGTAATACATTTGTATGTGTTTGACGGATGTTATACAAGAAAATAATGAACAAAAATATTAAAGTTACAAAAGCTTTGCAAATTCTCTTTGAATGCCAAACCGATATTTCAGTCCGTAGCAGAACTGTATTAGTGTGCATTGTGATGTTGGTTAAAATTCTAATTATCCGAAAGTCGAAAGTGTAAAAATTTAATCAGACTTCGTTTGGTTTGTTTAATGAATCAGTGAAACATCCAGCTATCTGTGTCCTAATGGTGGATATCTTGGTGTTGTTTGAGGAAATTGCTGTTGTTTGCGGTCACGTGCTGTTCTGCAACCTTCACAAATAATTAAGGTAATGCCTAGTTAAACATGACACATGATGCCTTGCAGCCTTCAAAAATTGTGATTTACGATGACTACACACTAATGAAGAAAAACAATGTGTCACAACTGGACTACAGCCCTACAGGGAAGGATAAAAGATGCAGTGTCATGGGGGATATTCAAGGCAGGGGCGTGTCAACATGGTTGAAAGTTCACGTTTTCTTATTTTTCAGCAATCAGTGATTTAGAACAACATTCTGGAATCCCAGGGCTTTACATCTAAATAGTTAAACAATTATGTGAACAACCACCACTTTCAAAACCAAAATCTTCCACATCTGGGATGGTGCAGAGCATCTGTTTGCCACATTTCTAAACTTTTTGCTATAACACCCATCCTAAACTGAAATTCTAGACAGTTCATGATTGTTGTGATCTCCCATGCTTTAAATCAGCTACAAACAGATGATGTATTAGCTGCAAAATTTTAAGATCTACTTGTATATTTCACCCCATAATTCACTGTTGCATACTTATGTCAAAAAAGTGACTACACACGGTCACAATTTAACTTCCAACTGTTACAAAGTACCTATTAAATTTTATAATTGTGAGCTGTCGAGGCTTGTCAAGAACTGCAGCAATTTCGTTTAAACCCACTACACTTGATGATTTTTTAAAAACTCATGGAACATGTACACCACAACCCATTTAGAGAAGTTTGTACTTATATACTGTGCCTTTTAATTAATATCATTCTCATTAACATTCAAATTCAGATGGTGCAAAATTTCGTGTTATCCACTGCATGATAGCTAGCACTAACCAAACAGTCCAGGGCAGATTTTATTCTAGTGCACTTTATTCAATGTAGTGCACTTTAATAAAGTGCACTACATTGTTGTCGGAAATGAAGCCTTCGACCTTTCTACATAGTTCACTTCATTTCAAGTCAATGTCCTACCACTCAGACTAGCACGGCATTGTTTGTCAATTGTCTCAATGGTTGTCAAAAGATTGTGAGGGTGCTCATGATGTTCAAAACTATTTGTAGTAGAACCATAGCGATTCTTGTCTACCTGTGAATTGAAATCATGATCGTCCGAAGCAGATTAAAGTGAAATAATAACAGGGCATAAAAATCCTGCAAGTTTTTGGACTCTATAATCCATCACAAATATACCCAAATAATCTACAATAATAGTCCTGGCGAACTGCTACAAGCCAGGTACAGGGTGAAACCGGCCCTGAATATTCTGTAATAACTCACTATGATGATGCAACCTGAACCAAAAGAATATGCCACGTATCTTGACATATGTGTAATCGATTGCATTACATGCGATGCTGGAAGTGATCTCCATTTTCTGCCAGACACATTTCGACACAGTGCTCCATGCTCCCGAACGTACCGGAATGTACAGGTACCAGTGACAATGTCGGACTCTTTTCTCCATATTGGCACAATGGTCACGGCTCCTACCTTATCTAAGGACCACTAAAGAGCACATTGTACATTGCTTCGTTCATATTGCTTTGTCCTAGCGAGAGTTATTACAGAATATGCAGGGCCTCTTTCGAGTGAATCAACCAGTACACATAGCTTATGCACTACTTTGATACTTTTTATGTCAACGAGTGCATCTTGTTCCAGTTTCTTTAGACCAGCCGAACTTGGGACGTACACATAAAGGATTTTGAGCAGGAGTATAAATCAGGTGAATGCTGTAGGCACCATTTGGCAGAGAGGGTGACAAGAATACTTAAGCAGACTAAGTAGGTGCAAGTGGCAGAGCAAAAGACTAAATCCAAAAGAGGGAGACAGTTCACTCTTGCAAGACAGCCAAGCAAAGAGAAATGAGTGGCATATGTATTGGGTTTGGAAGAGTTTTCAGAGTCAGGATGAAGCAGTAAGAAAGATGTACAGTAGCTGTAAATCAAACACAAATACAAGACTTACAAATATACAAATCTGCTCACATATCTGAAGATTTGTTGTTGTTGTTGTTGTTGTTATTATTTACTTATTTAGTTACTTAGTTTACAAGCAGGCAGAATAATTTAGTGGCATCACTAATGTCCATATTAATTACAGTACATAAACCAGATTAATTACTTTTTCAGGTTGACTAAAACACCTGAGATTTATCTACCTGTGCAATTATTATCCTTCACATATTTAATTACTGTTTAGCAGGAAATATTCATTTATGACCCTTATTAATATAATATATATTAAAAAAAGTTTGAGAATGGACTGTCATTGTTATGTAAGTCTGTTTACTCTTTATGTAAAACGTAATGATAAATGATAACCTCAATTGTTAGATAATGCACTTTTGACTATAATTATGAATATATTATTCATCTTTTTCATTCAAAAAGAATGTGTTCAAAATGTATATAAATGCACTATTTTTAGAAAGCTTCTCATGAACATAGGGATTGCCATCCTTTGACATGTAGAAAAAGGGGGGCGCTTTTACTTTCATGCAACATGGACACAATTATGAAGCTCAAGACAAAGGCCACATTCAATAACATGATAAGAACAGGTGCACTATTCTTTTTTTTTCTGTACGTGTATAACACCAGCTCCACTAGCCTGACCTTGACTCTGTTCTTCTTCACTATAAAATCAAGCTCCCTCAGAATAGCCCAAGGTACAAAGTGTATTATGGATTTGAGAGGAATTGAAGTCCTCCCCTTTTGTGTGTTGGACTTTTCATATGTTCGGTAATGCTGTGTCGCCATGAGACTTGTTTACTTGTTCATAGCCTGTATGAAGCATACTTTCATGTTCCTAACGCCTCTGAACCTAGGTGCTTCTGAAGGTTTGCCCTCCTGAAATGGGAATGCTAGCTAAAAGTTCTCTCCTATAGGCTACGTACTGTAACACCAGGGCAAGTTTCTCATTTTATCAGCTTTCAGGAGTGTTTGAGTAAATCCCTCATTCATATGATAAACATCACAGCAATCTTCAGCAAGTGGGCTACCATTTCCAATTCTGACTCGTACTAAGAATGCTAGGCCTATTGATCATGGCTGCAGCAGTGGTGCCGTAGGGCCAGCTTAAACCACAGAATATTTAAAGACAGGGCATCAACCTACAGTACAGCTAAACCTTAATTCCAGCTGGGGCATAGGGGCATTGGACATTGGGGCATTGGACTACTGATTGGAAGTTCCCAGGTTCAAACTCCACCAAGCCCTTGAGCATGGGCATCAACAGCTCAGATGTATAATTAGATAAAAATGTAAGTAGCTCCGGATAATGACGCCTGCCTAATGCTGTAATGTAAACATAATTCCAAATATAAGCAATACACCAATCATCCATAACATTGACACCACCACTAACATTCAATCACCCAAGGCCCACCTACACCCATGGGGACCAAAGAGCCAATGTAGCACAAGCCATGAGAAAATCACTGGCCATAATAGAAAGTTATTAGAATATCAAGTGCAGAACAGCCCGCCCCATATACATGGCTAAGCAGGCATATGGTTCAGGGTTGTTGATCCGGCTTCCAATTTCCCCAAATCCCAAGTTTAATTCATGACGTATCACCCTGCAACTCACATCACCCAAAGGACCCACCACTAACATCAGACACCACAGCACACCCCCAGAGGTTCTGTGGCGCCACGCCCCAAAGGGGCCAGAGCCACTCCAGCTGAACTAGAGGAACCCAAAATTTGGGTGGTTTAATGATAAAAATGTTGACGTTATGACTGACTAGTGTACAGTATGTCCATATTTCAGTGAAAGAAGCATAACTGTCCCTGCATTACTGGACACACACCGTGTATGTCAGTTGTTTATCAGAGGGAAATGATCATAAAGGATGCCTCCCTCATTAACTGGGGAGTAGTTTGAGGAAATTGAAGTGCAGAATCACCATATGTACGACCACCATATGAAATCAGAATCCACCAACCTACAATGGCTAAGGACAGTCTGGTCAGCTCTCAAGTTCTTTCTTATGGTGCTGAAATCCAGCCATTTCCTGATCTTGTCAGAGCACCATAGTGATGGTCAGGTTCATAAATAATTAGAGTGACATAAAGGATGCACTGAATTTCATGTGGAAATCCCTAAATAGGTTTATTGCTAAAAATATTACTAATTGGTATAGTGATTAGCATTGTCGCCTTGCTGTACAGTCAAGGGAGTGAGGCCTGCACCCAGATCTGGGAAACTTGCACCATGAAAAAAACTCTTTAAAACAGCGTATCCTCTAGCTGTTGAGTGAGGTTACATTCTAACAGAATGAAACGTCCCTTTGGGTAAAGGTTCAAAAGATACACCTGCCCTAGCAGCCCTGGATAGGAATTTCCACTTATGCAATATTACACTGTATCATTCCAGGCCAGACTCTGCAACTTTGTGTTGTATTAGAATCAACTTTTTTTTATTGACCAGCCATCTTGAAAACCATATTGAAACAACAAAGGACACCTTTGGAGCTTACAAACTCCTAACAAATGGTTAGGAGTTCGTAAGCTCATATCAGCAGCACTCCTTGTCTTTTATCATAACTTTATGTTGAAGTGTCCAGTATGTCCTTATATCTGAACTGCAACTATCCAACCACTGGGCCAGTAATTCATCTGTTACAAGCATGGAGTACTTCCCTGTCTAACCAAAAACTGGTTTACAGTGTCAGAAGTCATAACACAGACCTCTGGGCAGGACAGGATGTTCGCCCCTAGAGACATGCCATTCTACTATGAATGTCTCAGCATAGCAGAACAACTACTTTGGCATCACTGTGCACTTTTTTCCAGATTCCATAAGGTCAACATCACTCACCCCTCTCTCCCTACCACATCATCCAAAGAACCGACTAGAACCAAAGGTACATTCTTAACTAATGTTTTAATTCTTTTACTAAACTGGAATATTCTGTGTTTTTTTTGTCTCTTTCTAAATTTCTAAATAATCATCTGGTGTCAATCCTCAATGTAGTTACTATTAAAAAGGTAATCCGGATTTGAAGCCCTTTTGTGTACCCAATCTGTTATCAAATGTGTTATGCTTTCAATTTTGCCGATAATCTTTTTTTAATAAATGCTCATGCATTTGAGGCTTTGTTGGATCTTAAATTTTTCACATTCAGTCCAATCCAGCATATCCTTTATTTTTTGCTAATGATATTATCAAACGTTTGAAATACTGTATTTTTACATTAGCTTCTTGGACATTTCCAGTTTCTCTGAAATATACAGCTTCATATAATTATTAGATTAGCACTACACAATGCCTTTTGTTCATTCAGTTAAATTTCATGAATCAGTCCCACACGTCACATGGATTCATGAATCAGAGGAAATAAAATACTGAATAATATGAATTTCCTGAGCTGTCCTTAGTCATCCTGACAGTGTATTCTCGGTAAGTCATCATTGCCTTGTCAGGCATGTTGAGTTGAACTTAGTGGGAAATTTGTAATTACATGTCAAATGTCAGTTCAAACTAAATGTCACAATGTCCCAGTATCCTTACAAAAGAAACATGTTTACCCAGTGACGGGCCTGTGGGCCTACTACAGTGTTTAAAACACACATCTTTATTATACCGAGTGTATTTTTACCTTACAGTAATTCAATATCTTACAATAGTTACAGTATGTAAATGACCATCTCTATCACTTTACAGTGAATTTTAATATGGAGTTTGTTCCCAAGACACCACATGTCTGCCAATCCTGCAAATCACATGATCTCCAGTCCAGCACCTATCCCTGTTCACATCCACCTGTTTAATAAAGGTGCATATCAGTTTGCAATCACAAAACCCCTTTTGCATAACCCCTACTCTCATTGTGGCTTTGTGATGTCTGACTCCAGCAGTGTGCATGTGACAATTCCAAGCATTACCTGTCTGAGTTGTTTTTTGTTTGTTTGTTTGTTTGTTTGTTTGTTTGTTTTATATCATAGTTGGTTTTCCCAAGAAATTATTAAAAGATTGTATAGTTTTTGAATTATTATTATAATTTTTTATAGCTACATTAGTTTTGATAAATACATGCATTTGTGTCCATCAATCTCTCTCTGACAGAAGCCTTTGCCAAAAACATACACCCAGTAGGTAACAGCGAAATCTGCCAAGTCGGTCAACAGGAACAGCAAATACCTGCCATATATTCGACATTAGGAAGCCTCATCAGCCAGCTACTCAGTAAATCCCAGAGCCAACAAGCCTTTGCCACACATAAATTGGCTTCTCACTGTGCAAACTGACAAGAATGACACAGGTCTGAAACCAGGCTTATTTTTTCCCTCTTTTTTGAGAATACATTCCAATATGAAGCTTATAGGGCAAAAAAAACAACAACAACAACAACAAAAAAAAAAAACAATTGAGTATCCTCAAGCTACAAACTCCATTCCATTTGCTCATACCAAATTAACTGTAAGAGAACTGTCTGGACGAAGTGTACTGCTTCTCCTATGGAGATGCCACCCAGCACAATGTTTAAAATCCAATCCGACCCGGTACGAAGAGACATTATGACCTCATGGTCAACATGAATGCTTTTTCCAGTAGGTGCATAAACAAGCTGTACTGTAGGTAGTCTAGAAATGTGGCAGCTAGAGGGGTTACTAGAATCTGAAGATTAAATCCCAGGGTGCCCTCATGTCAGTGTTAGCTTCTGGCTTTCCATTTTAGTTATGCTGTCATAGCTAGGTTTTTATTTTTTATTATTATTATTATTTTTTTTTGCCATAGTCCCTGTTTGTGCTCTGCACATAATGTGTATTCTCTAAAAACACTGCAGGACAAGAGCATTCCTAATAATCTGTGTTCGTTCTCTTCCATCTACCTCATTAATACACTCGGTTAATACCTGGCTAGGCTAGAGGGGACTGAGAGCATTAATATGCAAGTCTTCAGTCTGGTTAAATGTATAAGCACATTATTAAAAGCCTGAAACACAAACCCGAGAATCAGACCACACAGGTTTTTTTCGGTATCAAGTCAGAAACATGGCCTGTGGAAGAGGTGTGCATTAGGAATGAGATCCTGTGGAACTCTACATAAAAGTTTCAAGAGCTGGTGGATTTTACTCGTATAGTAAAGAGATAAAAAAGGATCTAGACACTTTGGGTTTTGCTATTTAACATACCTTCTGCGCATGTATTCATTTTAAATATTATCAACCCATTTGTATGAGCAAAATGTTTAACATTTTTGTTTTATTTGGTTCTTTTTTTTTTTTTTTTAGATTTTTCCATTCATATATTGTTTAATAATGTTGTCTCTAGGAAAGGTAAGATGCTCCTCCATCATGATTACTATTTGCACACACACACACACACAAAAAAAAAAAAAAAACTCCCAGCCAATACATTTAGGCATTTGACAGATGCTCTTATCCAGAGCGACTTACAGTACAAAAGTGCGTTGAAGTTTCTATCACTGGTTTCACCCAGATGAGGATGGGTTTCCTGTTGAGTCTGGTTCCTCTCAAGGTTTCTTCCTATTGCCATCTCAGGGAGTTTTTCCTTGCCACTGTCGCCATCACCCTTGGCTTGCTCATCAGGGACAATCTCATTATCTATATCATTTTTCTTACACATACACACTTCCATAAATTTTCTTTGAAGTTTCTGTGAAGCTGCTTTGAGACAATGACCATTGTTAAAAGCGCTATATAAATACAATTTAATTTTAAAAAATGAATTGAATTGAATAGGATAGATCCTTACACTGGGTTACTAGGTTACTAACTAAGTACCATCAATCAAACACTGTTGGGAAGAGTTTTTTGTTTTGTTTTGTTTCATGTGAACCCAAACCCAATAGTAGCATCTTTTACACAGACTCCTTATAACATGTCCCAACAACTTGTTGTTGCAGCATTTATATCTAGAACTTTAAGCTTTACTTTCAGGAACATAACTTCATGCCTCCAAGTTTTTTCACAACAGTGTGGGAAAGGACCTTCAGGCTGTAGTGGGTAATGAGTTATAAAGCTTGTGGTATTAAAAAAAAAAAAATACCCGCGTGATCAACATGCTTTATGCTGGTCAGGATTGCTATGGTTGAAATATGTTTTTGTATTACCTGGAATATATATCTTGGGTATTAGACCCAACGAAGGTCATTTGAAAATATTGCAGGTACTGTAGGTACAATATCTGTGGGAGTGGAATAAATTGGCCATACTTTCTGTAGGAGTGGGCAGGGTTGATCGCAATTTGTTCAGAAGTGTGTGGGAGTGGCGGGGGAAAACACTTTTTTTTTTTTCATATGTTATGTGCAAAATCTTATGCTGCAGGGTTGTAGTGACATTCTGAAAAAAAAAAAGCAAAAGTTAGGGTTAGGCTGAAGGGCAGATGTAGAAATAGCCTTATTTAGCTATAATCAAGCCTATGAGAGAGAGAGAGAGAGAGAGAGAGAGAGAGAGAGAGAGAGAGAGAGAGAGAGAGAGATTAAATTGATATGGGAATTTTGGACTCATCCTGATGAAATATTCCATTGTGGTCTTCCTGACATCAGCCACCTTTCTCAAACATTAGATTTTACTATTAATGCATTACTAGTCCAATTTGATTCTTTTCTTTCTGTGCTGAAGTCACTACTACAGTAGGAATAGTTAAAAGGAGTGCATTTTAGTGTCTTACTTTCTGTCTCTTACTTTCATTAAGACATTTTCTGTCTCAATTGAAGAAAACCGATAAAGCAGAGGAACTGGAGTCAGTTGGTGCATTTGCATGGACCCCAATGTTCAAATAATAATAATAACCTGATGATAAAATTCCAATGGAAACAAAAATGCACCAGGGAAACACCTGATCTGGGACAGTCTGATCCAACCGGGCAATTAATTTTCAATCAGAATGAGTGGGGTTGTGTAAACCTTTGATAATCCATTCAATAATATTGGCTATGTAAACTCTTGATATGATTGTTTCTTCCTCTTGTCCGAATAAAGATCTTCTTTCTGTGCACGTTTTCTTAACCCACCCTCAATGCTGGGGGAAAAAAAAAACAGCTTCTTTTTCTTCTGTTGTGTTTCCCAGCAGATAAGCGCTTCACAGTGGGCAGAACCAGAAGCACTTTGCACATGTCAAAAAATGACATTCTGATTAAATGCTTTGAGCTCGTGAATGCGCATCGGCTCACCATCCATAAAAAATCTAATCGGAATTATTTCAATCAGATTAAAGGAACATTGTCCATGTAAATGTAGCTATTTAATTTAGTTAACTAACTTGAAGTTAATGAGGGTTTACAACTCATATATGTTAAGGTTTGTGTAAGCTGACATTAGCAGCAGTTGATCAAGATCCATTGTGACTATACCAAAGTAATTCCTACTTCAGTCTGAGAAGAATACCCAGCTATTTACTGTTCTCTTTTCAAACAATCTTTTTTACTTTAAAGCCTCCTCCCACACAGCATGTTGCCGTCTTAATGATTGAAGCTTTGCACATCGAATTCATTATCACTGATTGGTTTGTTAGGTGCAAAGCCAATGCTCTAACGGACAGTTTAATGAATATTCAAAGGCTCCCTCTTGCTACTGAGCGTAGCTCTTGGCTGTGAAGCATCTTTACTGCTGAGATTGAGATGAAAAAGCCAAGTTGTTAACAAACTGTAATGCTTGACCACACTTCCTAATGTAACTGATATGGCTGCTCATATTTACAGCCTCATCTCATTGCACATGCCTCATTTCAAACAACAATCAGGACGATGCGGCCACGTGCATGGAGACTCACTTATAATAAGAAAAGGCAGGAGGCGAATCTGTGGAGATGCTGTTAACATTAAATAATGGGTCAAGAGTCAAGGGACAGGAATTTCTTTCTTAAGAACTGTATTTCTCAAATATGCATTGTATTAGGTCTCTAAGCAACTGCCTGAAGTGATAAAAGAAACTGTGAGGCTGCAAAACTTTTTCACTGAAAAAAACTATACATATATTTCTAGTCTACCTTAAGCCACCATTTGACATTCATAATTTGTCAAAAGATGAGTCATTTTATTTTTTTTATTTCCCCCAGAAATAAAGCCTATAAGATATTTCAACAGATACTTCCTCTTACATTTCTTTTTCTGCAATGTTAAATAAACATTTGAAATCATAGATAAATCTTGATAAATAGCATAAATGCTTACTGGTTAGCACTGTCGCCTTGCACCTCCCGGTCCTAGGTCCGATTTCCGCGTCGGGTCTGTGTGCATGGAGTTTGCATGTTATTTGGGGTACTCTGCTTTTCTCCCATAATCCAAAAACAGCCAGATTAGACTAATTGCCATTTCCAAATGTAGTCTGTGAATGTAATGAATATTGACTGGAGGTCCTACCATGGTTGTACAAATGGTCTTTAGTCCTTAGTTGGACTACAGAAGTTCCTAGATGGATGGATGGAAATAGCATGGAAAGGTCATAACCAGCGGCGGCTGGTCAATACGGGGCGCAGGGTGCCGCCCCCTTAAAGTTAAGCAGTGAAGAATGTATATATAAACTGTATTACGTTCATTTGTGTTCATTTATGCGGGGCGCTGGACAAACGAGTGTCTATGTAGGCACGTAAACTTTTGAAAAGCAGGTGACCTAAGGCTGAGCTCTGATTGGATCTTTTCAAATCATCCTTCCGGCACAGCACTGTGCGTCCCAAACCCTCTCACTTTTGTTCTTAGCAAATCAATATTGTTTTTAAATATTTGGGTCATGTGATTGGACCATTCTCAATGAGTCTTTTCCAGCACTTCTTATGGCGAGCGGAGCTGCTGACTGGATGCGATGTGAGTCAGGCTATTATACTACTAGTATACTACATACTAGTAGTAATGATGCGCAATCACCTGATAAATGCCTATTTACAAGCGAGTATTAAAAGTTTAATTTTAATTTTGTTTGCGCCCCCCAAATTTTTTTTTTTGCACCAGCCGCCACTGGTCATAACCTGTTAAGTGACATTTCAATTAGTTTGAAGACATTTTTTCTCTAAAAAGTAGTGTGCAAAATTTTTAAGCCACCCCTCCTTGCTTCATATTTTGCTTCCAGAATTGCTTGTATTTTTAAAAAAAAATTTAATCTAGGAATTGTTCTCCAGGCTTCCTGTAGGACATTTGGCTCTTATTGAAGCATAAAAAGCTTCTAACTTAAGGCATGGACCAGTGAAAAACAGGCGATGACAGTTGATCAGCCCGGTGATTAGTACTCAGAATGCTGAGTGGTTGGAACAGACAAGAGGGGAAATGAGGTTGCTGCCAATATTGTTACATAAACAACCATTTTCAAATTTTTAGACACTTTGCAGCCGGTTATAGTTTATAGCCGGTCATATTTGTTCCCACTTCTTCTGTATTAAGGCTTATCATACTTTCATAGCCTTGAACATATTTTTAAGAATAAAAAGCATTTGAGAAGAAAACTAAAAAGTTACACTGACTCTTAACAAAATCTATTTTGATTGTAGACCCATGACGTTTTTTTCAAAACACCTGAAAATGTCATCTGCATCAGTCATTTTATTTATTATAAAAAAATGAATAAATAAATAAAAAAAAGATGACTAATGGTCTCAGCTATGTGAAGGGCATAGTATGATTCCCACAGACGTCTACTGACTGGTACTGCAATTCCAGTGCTGAACCACACACACACACACACACACACACACACACACATTTCAATGCTTGGTTTAGACATAATTGTATTCGCGATACTCTCCGAATCATTTATTCATGCCTACCTACACACCTATGCGTTGCAGTACAACGTAGTGACTATGATAAATTTGTTTAATATCCTTCTTCCAAGGACTCAATGCATAAACAAGTGAATGGGTGCCTAATAAAAGTCAGACTGCAATAATGGCTAATACATTTTGTCATTTGCATTACTCAGGGCAAACGTGGGTTCAGTCACATCAGTCAGTCAGAGAGGACTGTTTAAAGCAAACCATCTGCTTGAATATAAAGCTTCTTAGAGACTAAACATCCGTAAACTGCTGCTACAACACTTTATGATTCCTAAGTTTGCTTTGAAAAGGTGGATCTGGCTAATATAGACTCACTAAGCCGTGAAACGTATATGAAATAGGATAGTGAAGAAATCTTTATCTGTGAAATGTGTGTTTTTTGTCAATTTTAACGTATAATTAATGTTTGATACCTGAATAGACTGTTTTATTGCTTACTTAGTGCTACTGTATTTTCTACTGTATTTTGTTTAACAATTCTTGTTTTTACCCTTGAAATTTAGTTCAGTCTTAAATTCCCCATCCATTTCTGCACAAAGTAAGCCTCTAAAAACACCAATGAAAGAACAATTCTTCTCTTTATGTCAGGTCAGGCAAGGTTGTGAAAGCGGTGTGCTGCAATGTGTCACTGAAACTTCATAAATAATTGAAGAAAGCAGGCCCGAGACCAGAAATAAAACACTCCAAAGACCATATCCTGTCTGCTGACTTGAACGTGAAGTACCAAACACCTCATTTGTATTATTTTAAATCGACCTAAGATGATACAACAATCTAATTTCATAATATAGCTTCTGATCACGGAGCAGTCCCTGCAGAAATATCACCTCATTTGTTAAGTTGAAATTTTCCTCCTGGACAGAAATTTATAGTTTGTTATGATACAGATAAAAACTTTCCTGACTCTCATTCTTCTTCTTTACGAGTTTTCATAAAGAAACTCTCTAAATTTGGATCAGTCCAGATGTGATGTGTGGTAGTAAAAAAAAAATTATAAACTTTGTAATCTGATGGCGAAATCTTCTGAAGAGATATAATCAAACAACTAGGAGGATTAGAGCATAAACAAGTAGAAGATTCTAATACGAAATGTACCAGATTTTACTTTTCTCTATTGTTGGTTAATTAACAATTAAAAAAAGAAACTGGTCACAAAGTTTTTTTTTTTTTTTTTGGCCTACCGGCTCGACATGTGGTTTCATAGTTAGTGCTGGCTCAGCAGGAGACGCTCCTTGCTTTGTCACTAGATATAATTATTCCATCAATCCAACAAGTCCAAAGGTATATTTAGCATTGTTCCTCTGAGTGAGGTACTGACTTTCTCACCAGTACATAGATAATTACTAACCAATTTCTCTGTCATTGACATATTCAAATTAATAACGGGTTCGAAAGATTTAAGAAATTCTGACTTCACTTGTGAAATGGACTTCACCTGACCACCAAAGCTTTCGGGGGAACTTGTGGAAGAATATGAGCTTGTAAAAAAGGTTGCCACTTTTGGCTGACATTCCCAGGGCTGCCTTCAGTATTAGAGGCTTCCAGTCAATGACATTTACAAGCATCTCGCACAAATGGCTTTCCCTTGGATGCGAGAGCCAACAACACTACAAAAAATAAAAAGAAATATTTTTTTTAAATATATGTTTATTTGCATATTTGCACTGCAATGCTCAAGGCTCCTAAGCTTTCTGTACATGTTCCCTCCAGGTTCTTCACTTTCCCAGTCAGTATGGGGAATTGTTTGCTCTAAAATTGCTGCAAGGTGTTGGCGTGTGAATGGGTGCTCCTGTACAGGGAAAGCCTTCAGCCTATCCCAGGAGACATTGGGCATAATAGGCAGGGACAATGGACGTCATTCCAGGACACATACTCACATACACTTATACAAATCAAATTGGTAATTTGGGAATGGCAATTAGCCTAGTCTGCAAGTCTTTGGACTGTCGGAGAAAACTGGAGTACCTAGAGGAAAGCTACAGTATAGTACTGTATTTATAGTACATGGTGAGCGTAAACTCCATATGCACACAAACCGTGGGAATCAAACCCTTGGCCCTGGATGTGTGAAGCCACAGTGCTAGTCGCTACGCCTTGACCCGGATACAGTCATTACTAAATAAATTAAAAGAATTAATAAATGTATGTTTGTTAGATTGATTCTATTCTTAAACAGTAAGATATACTTTATTTTAATGATGTGCAAATTAACTGTGTACACTGCACATCATTTTAAGGCAATATGAATATAATATAATGATTTTCATTAAAATTATTAATTTATTGTAATGAAAAAAAAATGCTAAAGACAAACTACAAAATCAGACTGAAAATTTGTAAATGTAAAAATGTGTTTATCGCAGTAGTGTTTGCTACTATAAATCTTTGCAGTTTTAAATAATCATCATTTCTTCAATAATTATTGTTAGGAAAAAAATATCTTAAATATCGTTGGGTGTTATTGTTGTTCAAAATACCAACCGGCAACATTTTGCTGAACATAATTATCGCAATGTACTGTTTTACACTGCATATCATCTTTAGTACTTTGTAAGCATATATACTGTATTAATGTTTTATAAACAAAGTATTAAAATAGCCAAGAAACATGTTACACTTATGGAGAGCATAGAGACCAATGTGACACCCACAAAATATTTCCTTTGATGTATGACCTCATTCTATCTTAAATTACAATTTAAAAAGTACTTTCACTTCATGGGCTGGAAAAAAAATTAATAATAAAACTTTGTTTCAATTTATCAGAAGTGCTTTAATTATCCTGCCTAGTTTTTAACCGTTACTGCAGGAGATTTATGTCAGAGTTGAAATTGACCCACAGCCTCTTTTGAACCTAGAAGTACTGGCTACAAGACAGGAATAAAACCTCTTTTTTTTTCTTCTCTTTTTTGGTCTAATGCATGGCACCATGCACACATACAGTATACATTACCATAATCATTCACACTTGGGGGTATTTAATAACTAGATGCATATTTTTGGGAGCTGGGAGAAAAGTCAAAGATTTCAGGGTGCATAAACAAAAATATATATAATATTTAATTATTTAAATACTGTATGCTTAAAGCCTTCCCATTTTAGACATGGAATAAAAATACACTTTCCATAGGTACGACATTCCAATAAGTTATTTGATCTAATAAAGATTTCCATATTGAAAGTCACTAAGAGGCAGGTGACAGGGATGAAAGGATGCACATACTGTAGTTGTGATGGATGAGACATGCCACTTTGTTCGGCGTGCTGACCCTGGAATCCAGAGCTCTTCCTGAGAAACCCTCCTATATCTCTCAACCTGCTGTAAAATCATGGAGCCTGCTTGACGAAACCATCATTAAGAACGACACATAATAAATAAGAGCCCTGGGGTATTTCGGCTTAAAGGGAAGTGGTGTTGATGGGTTAATGAAGTGTGCAAATGAGGTCACGTTTCCTGTCAAAAGTAAAAACCCAGCCAGAGCTTGGGGTTAAGATGGATGCCTCGCCTCGCCTCACATGACCGTAATCGATTGCTGAAGGGAGAGATCCTCAGTGTCTCAGTGAGATGTCTTCCACTATTGTTTGTACGTGTTGTGCACAGAATGTGCAAAGTGAGTTAATGAGTTAATTAGTGTTTTTGATTTATTTATTTATTTTTCCCCTTAGTGATGCATTAAGTGCAGAGGTAAGCTCTCTACTGGAATACATGTTTTAAAGATGTGTTATCGTTGGTCAGTGGGTTCTCAAAATACAGTTGGTTGGTTTCTGCTTGAAAGAGAAGGATGGTAGAGACCGTCTGTCCACCATCACCAATGCCAAATTGGCATCTAGGTAGTTGTGACACCATCAAGGTTTTAGTCTGTTCCTGTACAGGGGCTAAGCTATCACTAACACTGAAAGGTCTCTACAATATATCGTGGTAAAGCTTGCATAGATGTAACTGATATAACATGTATACCTACAATATATAGACGTACAGTACCTATGCCCATACGTTTGTCTTTGCCCAGCTGTGAAAGTCAATTAAATATCATCAGCATTTGTGACGTTTCAACATTAAACTAATCAAAGCCATGTTGATCACTTTAGTCTGGGAATAACTTATTAAAATTTTTCTCTAGCACATGTAATAAAATGCCAAGATTTCACAAAAAAAGTTAATGGTTTTGAACACACTGAGGGGCGTTCGAGTCAAACCAGGACTTTTGATTGCACAAAATAACTGAACACGTTGATGAAATAAATACTCCATATATTTCTCTATATAATCCCCTACTACACGAATGCAGTTATCCCAATGTTTCAATGGCGCTTGGATACCATCAAGGCAAAAAGGTTTCTCAGTAGACCGGAACCATGATCAGACTGCCTGTTACATGTCTGAAAGGCTGGCCTCCCAGGAACTCCTTTTATTTTCCCAAACATGTGTAAATGGTCTGGAGCAAGGTCAGATCTGTACTAGGAATGTGAAAATAATTCCCAACCATGTTCTTGTAATGTGCAAGGGGTTTCTGTGCGTACAGTTCCAACAGACAGATGTCTCTTCCGCAAGTGGGCAACAAGCTATCCATCAGTTTTCAATGATCAGGACCACTTACTGAATTTTGATGGAAACGACCACAGTGGGCTTTGAGAACCTCGACCAGGATCGTCATTCATAGATGTATGGCCTTCTTTTAAACACTTGTGCCAATGTTTTATTGCTGCTAAGTCTCATCGCCGTACTGTGCTTGAAGTCTTCTGTAAATATCAATCGGTTTTATGCCTTCATTCACGAGGAACTTGATCACAAGTTGTAGTTTGACTTGAACGTCTCTCATAAATATGTAGTGAATAATTTGCTAATCATTCAAATCAGAAGTGCTGGGTATTTTTTGTGCATTACAGTATGTGGTATGGAACAAAAAGTGTATAGTGTAAGCAAAACATTTATTTGACTCTTGTTATGGGGCATCATAAGCCACCCTAATATGCCTTAGGTAAAATTCTTCCATTCTACTAAAAAAAGCTCCCACAAGTAGTGTATTGATGAAGATGTACTTGTTACTTGACATTGTATCTCTGAAATGACAGGTCTTGTGAGGTGTTCTGGATGTGGAGTGGTTACAACCTACCAAAACTGCTCCAAGGAAGAACCAGAACCAGCTATAGGTCATGGATGCCCAAGGCTCACTGATTGTAACATTATTTCTATGGGGATATGAAGCCATGGAGTGGTCAGAATGTCCATGCTGACACCTGTGCAATACCAAAAGCAACCACAATTGACATGTGACCATCGGAACTGGACCAAGAAGCAGTGGAAGAAGGTGTTCTGGTCTAATGATGTTCTCATTCTCTTTTACATCATGTGTACAGTCAGGGGAAGAGATGACGCAAGGAAGCACTATGAGAAAAGTGTGAAGTGGCAGAGGCAGTGTGATGACTTGGGCAAAGTTATACCTAAGCACAGTTGTAGAACAAGTACGCCCCATTCATGGCAGCCGTATTCCTAATTCCAGTGGTCTTTTCAGCAGGATAATGCTCCTTGCCACACTGCAAAAAAAAATGTTCAGGAATGGTTTGAGATGCATGACAAAGAACACAAGTTGCTGACTTGGCCTCCAAATTCCCTAGATCTTAATCCAATCAAGCATCTGAGAAATCTTGAAACTTGTAGGACCTAATGGATCGTCTGCTAATAAACTGGTGCCCGATACAATGCCTTCAGAGGACTTGTTATTTATGTTTTTAGCCGAGTTAGAAGGAAATTGGGAAAGAAGTGCAATGTGAGTACATATTTAAGAAAATTGTAAGTTAGTTATTGTAAGCAACCAGGAAAACTCCACTGAGAGCCTTACAGTGCTCTACTAGCTTACAAGATCCGTCTATCCATCTAGGAACATCTGTAGTCCAACTATATGATTGATAACCATTGTATTTATTCCCAGTTTAAAACACTTTGGGACCTCTTGTCAACATTCACACACTTTAGGCAATTTGAGAGAACAGATTAGACTAATCTGCATGTCTTTGGACTGTGGGAGGAAACCGAGCAGGGGGAAAACATGCAAACTCCATGCTTACAGACCCCAAGGCAGGAATCGAACCTAGACCCTGGAAGTGCAAGGTGATGATGCTAACCACTAAGCCACTATGCTGGCTAGCATACAAGATAGCTGTATTGTAATGTGTTGCGTGTAATAGTAGAAGATCAAAGAAGCATTTATTTGTCACATACTGGATTCATTACAGGACAGCCAAATTATTTTCCTAATTTAAAAAGTAGGGCTCAGAACACATGGAGAGTCATGATACAGTGCCACTGAAGCAGATACGGTTAAAGATCTTGCTTCTACAGTGGCAGCTTGGTTGTGTTGTAGCTTCAGCCATCTCACCTTTTGATCTTTTGATTAGTAACCCAGAGCATTAACCTTAACAGTACTCCCACCTGCTCAAAATGTTAAAGAACATGTCAGTCCGGCAACGATTACAAATGATGATAAAAAGGGCTGAATGCAATATTTACTGAGAGGAGTATACTACAAAGACAAGAGCATGACGTAAAACAGTTTTATCCAGCAAATCAGTTACAATCCCAGTCTTTGGGCCTGTCTCTTTGGATTACATTTCTGCAAGTAGTTTGTGTGTAGTGTACAACCAACTTAGAGCCTTTGTGTGCGCGTGTGTCTATGTGCGCGTGTGTGTGTATATGAGAGAGAGAGAGAGAGAGAGAGAGAGAGAGAGAGAGAGATCTTCTGAACACTTTCAGGATGAATAATTGTTGGATGTTTAGCCTGTAGATGGCAGAAGTGTCCTGCAATGCAGCTATCAGCCAAGGGGGAAAAAAAGGTTTGAGGTGAAAAGTAAGATTTCTAACAGTTCACTGCAATGTGATGAATTAAATGAAGCACAGAGAGATGGAGAATAATATGTTAAAAAAAACAAAAAAAAACAATGACAGACAACAAAACCCCCTCTCCCCCTCCCTCTCATTCACTCACACACACACACACACACACACACACACACACACACACACACACACACACACACACACACAGGTCCGTCAACTTACATAAGTAACGAATATGTATCTAATTATTGTTGTAAACCTAAATCCAACCACAGTAACCAAAAGAAAACCTCTTGCTCCTTTTTTTAAATAGACTGAATAGCTTTAAAACAATGTCTCCATAGGGTCAAAACTGTCACACTTGCCTTCCCTTTTAAGTAAATTTTGTCTCAAAAAAGACATTTAGTGGTGGCAAATATGCACACAATCTCAGAAAGGTAAATTAGAGAAGCAATGTAAACACTGATTATTGTCATTTCTTTATTTGAACTGATAGATATTTTACACATTTCTTTCTCATCTTTACATCTCTTAACTAAGGTTTCATGTTGACATCATCATAAATAAAGTCTTGATCCTCTATCAGTGAGCCCACAGGCAGAGCAAAATCCCAAGGCTACCATGAAGAGTTAACTTCTGCAGCATTTGCCTAACTCCTGAATAAGCCCTGAACATTGCCGGTTTTTTTTTTCTCATTTCTTTATTGTGCTTGTTATTTCTTTAACCTGCTTAACTTGTTTATTTATCCTGCTTGTTATTTCTTTATCTTGCTTATCTCATTTCTTTATCGTGGTGGTTATTCTTTTAACCTGCTTATCTTATTTCTTTATCTCGCCTATCTCATTTCATTATCGCTCTTGCTATTTCTTTATCTCGCTTATCTCATTGCTTTACTGTGCTTGTTATTTCTTTATCTTGCTTATCTCGTTTCTTCACCTCGCTTGTTATTAGTTTATCTTGCTTATCTCGTTTCTTTATCTTGCTTATCTCGTTTCTTTATCTCGCTTATCTCGTTTCTTCATTGTGCTTGTTATCTTGTTAATTTATCGTGCTTATTTCTTTATCTTGCTTATCTTGTTTCTTTATATCGTGCTGGTTATCTTGTTTCTTTATCATGCTTGTTGTTTCTTTATCTCACTTATCTCGTTTCTTCTCCTCGCTTTTTATTAGTTTATCTTACTTATCTTGTTTCTTTATCGGGCTTCCTGTATCTTTATCTTGCTTATCTTGTTTCTTTATCGTGCTGGTTATCTCGTTTCTTTATCGTGCTGGTTATCTTGTTTCTTTATCGTGCTTGTTATTTCTCTATCCCGCTTACCTCATTTCTTTATTGTGTTGCTACTTCTTTACCTCACTTATCTCGTTTCTTTCTCTCACTTATCGCGTTTCTCTATCTCGCTTATCTTGTTTGTCTTGTTTATCTCGTCTTTTTGATCTAATCAATCTCGTATTTTTTATCTTGCTTATCTTGTTTCCTTACCTCGCTTATCTGGCATCTTTATCTTGGTTACATCGTGTCCTTACCCAGCTCATCTTGTACATTAACTTTATCTATCTGATCCCCCCCCCCCCTTTTTTAATCTTGTTTTTCTAATATCTCGATTAAAACAAGTGTCTCTGAGCTTTTTTTTGGAAGCTGGCCGAGCTTCTGTGGGCGAGCTCACGGCTCGGCGGCTCTTCTCCTGCCCCTCCGTTTTTCACCGAGATGGTTGAGTCCTGCTCGAGCTTTGCCGCGCCACCCCGCCGCCGCCGTTCACTCGGAGCTGCGACGCGCGCGCGGACCGCAAGGCGAGCGACTCACTCACTCACTCACTCAGTCAGTCAGGCAGTCAGTCAGTGCGCTTCCTTCCGCTTGCCGAGTAACGGAGAGAGTGAGAGAGAGGGAGCGAGCGAGCGAGCGCACAGCGAACCGACACGAAGCCAGCTTCATGTGAATATGAGCACCGATGACGCATTGGGACGCGGCGCGAGAGCGACGGACGTCCTGACCGCCTTCGAGACACCAGGATGTATTAAATGTACTCGAGCGGACTTCTCCCGGGCGAGGAAAATGAGGATTAAACCCGGAGCTCTGCTTTGGACCCTTGTGTTTTTTACGGCGGTCGCTTGTGTGCAGGGTGAGTGTCCTTTTGGGCTTTGATGTTTCTCTGCTCTGCTGTAGTTTTTGCCCCCTCTTCTTCTCCCCCCCCCCCCCATCCGTGCACCGGGCGCTGGGGCTATGCGTGTGTGTGCGTGTGTGTGTATATGTGCGGGTGGAATAGTCGGTGCGCTCCGAGCGTGTGCGCTCCATTACGCAGGACCTGATAAATATTCCTGCTGCATGCTCGCTCAATCCTGTGCCTGATCCGCTTAATATGAGCATCGAGGAATAGAAGGGACGATAATATCACTGACCATTTATTAATAGAATGGATTCATGTTTATTAATGCTATGTATCCATAAACATGAGTATTACAGGGAAAAGAAAAGTATGCATTGTATCATTAGTTTGTCTAAAAAGTGCTCCGAAATAACAGGTGAAGACAGACTGTGACCCGATGCGCGCGCTACGGAGGCTCTCATCGCCAGGCTGTGCCATATATGCCAGTATGGGCGCATGGGGGTATAATAGTGGTGCAAATCAGAGGCGAGCAAATCATCTTGTAAATACTTACAGAGCACATGTTATGCCTTAATATCTCAAGTGTATAATTATTGTAAGGTTGCTTGTGTGTGTGTGTGTGTGTTTTCAACGATGCGCGGTGATGTCTCCGTCGGAACTGTTGCGCGCATGAAAAGCTCACGCGTAAACCTGCATTCTTTTTAGTAACAAGCACCTGATTTGGAGTACATGGTCTTGAGTATGATATAAAGATAAAGAATTCGGATCTCCCCCTTTTACCCCCCACCCACCCACCCCCGAAGTTGTTAGTGTCATGGCATTCTGGAAATCACCCCAAGGTTGTTGCATCCTGGAGGCAAGACCTGACCCTTCCACCCCCCCCCCCCCCATGGGCACCATTTGATGAGCGCGGTGTACATCACGCTCGTTAGCGCTGGGCATTTTAATTAGCGGCGGAGTCTAATCCATTCGAGCGCGTGCCAACTGGTTAGGAAGGATAGCGCGTAAAACGACTGCGTCATCAAATCCGCACAGAACCCACGCGCGACCAGACACCAACTCACCCCGCTCTCATTACTACAGCGTCACTATGTGTGTGTGTGTGTGTGTGTGCATGATTGGACTTGGGAAGTGCTTTCTTTTTACTTCGCCTTGGGTGTGTGTGTGTGTGTGTGTGTGCGGTGGTATCATCAACCTGGAAATGGTGACACTAACCTGGCATTAGCTGTGGTGCCATTAATGAATGAGGTGACTGGATTTGAGTAAGATGTTACTCCACAGTAGGAGATGCCATCCTAAATCTAACAGCTGCAGTCCAGCTGCGTGATAAAAAGCCGTCACGCGGTGGCGGTATGAACAGATCCCGAGGAGAATCAATGTGTCTGACTTTCTGCTGCTCATCCTCTATATATGTGTGTGTGTGTGTGTGTGTGTGTGAGAGAGAGAGAGAGAGAGGATACCCACATTCTTTGCTATAACAGCAGGAGCGACTATCTATGAGACAGAGCGATTAAGTGTAATGACCAGAATTAAGTGGGCCTGTTTACCCAACAGCATCTTCCTTATTTAATCTGCTCTGTATGCTGGAAAACAGATATGCTTTGAATCGAAGGGACAAAAAAAAAAAAGTGTTCATGATTGAAGGCCATCTGACAGCTGATCATGCCTATGATGCTTAATGGTTCAGAGGTATTATTTATTGCTGGTGATGTGTAGAAAAGGCTAAGCAATAATAATAATAATAATAATAATAATAATAATAAACACAGATACTGTGCTATTACGGAAACTAACACTGTTCAAGGTGGCAGAAAGTAAACACAAGCAGTTTTATACTATCTCACTCAATCATCACCACTCAGTTCTGTTGAACATCTGCAAAAAAACAAGTTCGATCATGGTATCTTGGCTTCTAGTATAACGTTACGACATCTTCTGTTGTCACAAGAGTCACAAGTCATGCATTGTACAAAGTATCTCCTGCTGCAAGATCATAAAATATTTCCAAAGCTTCTTTCAGTATTGGAAATACCAAAATAAATTCAACACAAGGATAACTCAATCTCATTCAGTCATCATCTACACCTCTTTATCCAGGGTCATGGAGGGGCCTGGAGCCTATAACTGGAGACTCAGGACACAACTACTACTACAGGCAATTTGGGGTTGCCAGTTTCCATAATCTGCATGTTTTTGGACTGTGAGAGTAAACCAGAGTACCCGGAGGAAACCCACCAAGCACGGGGAAAACATGCAAACTCCACGCACACTGACCAGAGGCGAGAATCGAACCCCTGACCCTGGAGGTGCAAGGTGACAGTGCTAACCACTAAGCCACCATTTTAAACCATCTGTGATGAGTTAAATTTGGTTGATAAGCAGAACCTTTTCGGTTAAAATGAGTCAAGTATTTTCGCCATAGCTTTCTCATCCCAAAAACACAGAAGGTGGTTTTCTATAATCGGGGCAGTGATGGCTCAGTGGTTATTAAAGGCTCTAAGTTTTCTGATCAGATGGTCCGGGGTTTCACTCCTCAGCCATGCCAAGCTTGACACTGTTGATCCCTTCACCCTGCTCACTCCAGGGGCATGCGTTCACGTCTGGCCATAAGCTTCCTAAAAAAAGTGGTATACAATATATGAGGAAAGAATTTCTCTAATGTTTTTGTGGCAGAGGTTTTCTTCTCTTATTTATGTGCAACTCAGCCAGCTTTTCATAATTATATTACCGCTGATTTGAGCTTAACTGCAGTGACCACAAGGAAAAGCTGTAAAGCTGCTCTGTAAAAAGCAGAACCCTCAGAACAAAACTACTAATCTATAGCCTAGAGCCGACAGCAGTAGAGGACATAGGATGCAATTATACCATCTGTACTGTGAGTGCCAAGTTCTTCTTGAACTTTAAGTTTTCAAAATGTACCATACATCTTTGTCATAATATATTATGAAGCCTCATGCATGCTAATGAAGATGCATTTTCCCTCTTTTTTTTTTTTTTTTACTAAAATGACATTTTCTGACCATAGAAATACTTATAGATAGATAGATAGATAGATAGATAGATAGATAGATAGATAATTTTATTTTAATATATTTTACACATATTAAACAACAAGTGAACAACAAGCAGGAAAAGGTAAAGTTTAAAGTTTTAAAATAAAAACAATTTAAGGTGCGTTAATGCGGCAAATAATGAAAATACAGTAGAACTTTGTATAGCGAGTAACAAGTGTAATTTCGTCTGTGAGCGTTTTGCGAGACAAGCAAAATTTTGTAATAAATTTCAATTTGATAGACAAGCAAGGTCTTGAAATACGAGTACTACGTGTACGCTTTGTCTGCCGAGCGTCACATGATCAGCTGAGCCAATGGTTCTCTCTCTCTCTCTCTTTCTCTCTCACTCTCGCTTGGGGATTGTGAGTAATCGTTTCCCATGCTCGGTCTCAGCATGCGTCACTCGCATTGTCAACATCCGTGCGTGCGTGTACTGTTTACTATAGCATTGTGACTACGTGCGTGCGCATGTAAAGCATTTTTTTTCGTATCCAAGTGTAATGACAGTTCTTTAGTAATTGTAGTAACTTTAGTAACTGAAAAAGTTTAGAAAGGTGGATATAATATAATATGAATATTTTGGGGTTGTGGAATGAATCATCTGAGTTTCCATAATTTCTTATGGGAAAATTCACTTTGATGTACAAATGCTTTGGTTTATAAGCATGCTTCTGGAACGAATTATGCTCGGTTTAACAGTATACTGTTTCCCTGTACACGTGCATGATGGTGAAACTGTACATAAGATGAAACTGTACATAAAGTAGACAAGCAAAGTAGACAGTTCAACAGCAAGTTGAAGGTAATTTCTAATATAATTAATTTTATTTTAATCATACAGCAGCATGGATCAATTTTTGATTCGTATTGTGCAGAAGATGTAAAAATTTTTGCATAACAGAACATGCTATTTGTCATTCCTTTATATTTTTGCATTTGCTCTATAGTACTATAAGTCTAAGCCATTTTCCATCACTGGTTACTATTCACACACTGACACTTGTAACCCTAGGCATCACAGCCATAGCTCTGTGGAGTGAGCAGTAGCAGGTTTGTCTAAAGTGGCTCCTATCTTTGGTGACTAATTTCAGCTAGTGTAGATGAATGCTCTTATACCTCTACCTCTAATACTCTAAGTGGTACCATACTCACCATGCTCAGAATTCCCCAGTAATTCTATCCTCATAATTTCCTGCTCCAAATTAATGATTTGTACATTTACTTCTATTTTATTTCCTTGATCGGTTGCACATAGTCACTTTATATAAGACCCTTTCATGCATATTTGCATTGCACACTATATTTTTCTAGATTTTTACAGCTAGGTTTTCTTATATTTTTCTTATATTGTATATTTTTGTATTCTATAGATATTTTATTCTTTCCTAGCTAATTTACTTTTTATTTTATTCTGTTTTTTCATATTTATTTCCCATTAATCATCTTTTATTTTAAGGTCATAGGCAGTCGTTTAAGCATTTCACTGCATATCGTACTGTGTATGACTGTGTATATGACAAAGTTTGAATTTGAAATTCGAATTTGAATTTGACTAGAGATCAGTAAACAGGAGGGTGACATGTCCTCATGTCGAGACTACTGGAGTGCTGGGCAAGAGCACCAGAAAGCAGTAGGGATAATGCTTGAGATTATCTTATTGTCCTGTGGATATTTATTATAACCTGCATGCATATATTATATTTTTTTATATTATATATATATATATGTAGTATGTGTGTGTGTCTGTGCTTACATTTCCTCATTATATGAAAGAAGGTTATGTTATCTGCATGAGCCAAGCTGGCTGTTGAAGCCAGGTGCAGAGAGCAGGGCTATTAGTGTCCCCAGATGTCTGCAGGCAAATAGTGTTCAGAGGCTGCTGCGCTACCAGGGGGGAATGTACATTTCGGTGTGCATGTGTGACTCATTGGCCAGCATATCAGTAAATTGGTGTCTACAAGGGAGTATATGTATGTGCATTCCACTTGGTGTACAAGTGTTTTGCATTTTCTGTCAATTGACAAATGGCACGCTGCCTGGTAGGAAAGGTCTGGTGGGAAATTGAACACTGGTGGCAAAATGAATTTACCGCATTTACTGCATCCACCATTTACCTGTGAGTACTATACAGTATAAAGACTTATAAATAATGAGTTGAAAAAAAAAATTAAAGTGTGAAGGAGGGCCGTGAGTTGTGCGTTCCCAGCAGAGCTGTGCTTGTTGTTCCTGCTGCCTTTGCCACTTAAACATGCATCACCTCTTTACCCTTTTGTAAGTAGAATCAATCTATGATTCCCATATGATTCTCTCTAAATACAAGAACGTTTTGGGATTTGTTAATGCAAATGCCTTTTGGCTTGTTACAAGATCTTTAGTGACTTTCTAGAACCTTAACATCTCTATTACAGATTGTCTTGGCTACATAAAGGTTAACAGCACGTGGACAGGAACTCGTACAGGGCCATTATACAGGTACAAAGGTGCAGTCATGAAATAGTTATTATTGCTAAGAACAAATAATGCGATGAAAACTAACATTGGTCATGAGCTTAGTACTTCTCTATACATCCTCCACCTGAGGCAGCACATTTCCCCAAACGACGGATGAGCTGTCTATGAAGAAGCCGTCTTTTTGGGTTTTGAGGAAAAGTTCCACCTCGGTAATGATAAAGATGTCGTCATTTTTGAAACGCCTGCAAAAGAGTGGTTTCTTCAACTGATGGAAGAGGAATAAGGTCGAGGGGGTGGGGGTGGGGGTTAAGACACAATTTCGTACCCCAAGTCATCGTGTGGAACTATACCGTTCCACACGAAAATGTTCATGAATGTACTTCAAATTCAAATTTTATTGGTCACATGCACGGTCATACTTAGTACGATATGCAGTGAAATGCTTATACGACCGCTCATGACTTTAAAATCAACATCATCAATAGAAATAAATCATGGAATAGAATAAGAATAAAATATATGAAAACTTAGCTGTACAAATTATGTCTGTGCAAATATGGAAAATATGGAAAACTTTAAAATAAAATTTAAATAGAAATGCCCAGGGAGTGTGCAAATATGCATGAATGTGAGATGTAATGACCATAAATGTGCAATGTGCAAAAGTGTGCGAAATAAAATTAAATAGAGATGATCAGGGTGAGTGCAAATGCCCATGCATGTTCAAAAGTATAATGTCCGTAATGGTCCATACTTATTTCCGGAAATATAATTTGGGCAAATATTTTCCTTTTTTTTCATATGATAATTTGAAATTTATGACCACCTGTCCTTATCTCGCCACACACAAACCGAATCATGGTGCTCTTCAAATCTCATCTTGTCAAAGGCCACTTTAGTAGTAAGGTACTCTATACTGTACATATGGCCAGTATCCCCAGCCAGTAACCAATCCCTAACAAAGACTGATTGTTTGGCTTATATATTTGTACTTATGTCTGACCTGGAATTTATCTGAAAGCTTATATTGCACAAAGCATTTATCTTTTAAAATTAAGTATTGATTGAGACGAAAAATTCAAAAATAAATAACGGCTACTTTATGAGAAGAGTGATGATCCTAGGAGATACACTCCGAGTAAGATACTTGCATAAGTACAGTATGTTATGCCCTCTACATCTTAAAATATAAATCCATACCGGTGACGGCGGAGGTCATGGCATATAGTTTCCAAACAGATTCCAGATTCATATTCACATGGGACAAATGTGAGGAAGTTGCACAGATGGATTTCATCAAGGTACCAGTCATCACCTATCAATAAGTACTGTATACTACCACGTGTGTGTGTGTGTGTGTGTGTGTGTGTGTGTGTGTGTGTGTGTGTGTGTGTGTGTGTGTGTAAGAGGCCGTCAGGGTACCATGAAAACTGCATCCCAGTTATACAGGTGCCTGCTGATAGGTAGTTTTCTGCTGATTAAAGATGAGTGTAGCCTGTGGTTAAGTGTTGCAGCTGTGAGGTAGCGTAGCATGGACGTTTATCTCACAGCATTTCCTCAAAGTCTTATTACTAAATGATTCATCATCTCGCTGTCTCACACTGCAAAACCAGCAGGACTTGCGATTCAGAGATCAGTGGTTAGCAGGCAAAGTGTCTCTGGATGACTTGATCGAATAAAATGCAACAGAATTGCTCTCGCTCTAAATTGCTACACGTGTTTTGCGAGATCGGGTTGATTGAGTGTTAAGCGCTATAGCTGTGTATGTGCGGACAGATCGGACAAATTATATGTGTTATTGGTGATACATCATTATCTTATGCAGATACAGTGTGGGGAAGGGTTCTTCACATTGTTATGGCTGGAAGTTTAAACACCATGCACTATTATTATTATTATTTCAGTAGGCGCAGAAGGACTTACAGTTAAAAGAATACTGAAAGTTTAAGAACACACGCATACCTTATGTGGTTCTTCTCTGAACTTTTGACATGAAGTTTTAAAGAGCACAACTTTATAGCAAGTCTTTATATGCTACAGCTTTACAGTTTTCGCTATCCGAGCATGACAGTGGCCCAGTGTGCAAATCAGGGTCCATAAAGATATGGTTTGCCAAGGTTGCAAAGTCGTCTCGAAAGAGTGGATTATTATATTAGCAAAGGGATGACTAAATATGGGTACAGGATGTTCGTATCCATATCTATTATAGAATTAATAAAGCCGTCCACTTGTTTTTTTAGTGTATGATGTTAGCAGTGTAGTGATTAAAAAGTAAGTTGAATTGTCTGATGGTGGCACGGTGGCTAAGTGGTTAGCACTGTCGCCTTGCATCTCCAGGTTCCGGGTTCGATTCACGCCTAGGTCTCTGTGCATGGAGTTTGATTGGTGGGTTTCCTCCGGGTACTTGGGTTTCCTCCCACAGTCCAAAGTCATGCCGATTAGACTAACTGGCGTTCCCAAATTCCCAAAGTGTGTGTCTGTGTCCCTTGGATGGATTGGTACCCTGGGATAGGCTCCCAGCTCCCCTCGTGGCGACCCTGTATACAGGATTAAGCAGTAGGGATGAGGATGACTCAATGAGAATTGTCATGATGTAACATAACACTCAGTTGTTTTCTATGCGAGTTGAGGTCGTATTGGACATTGAAGGCTAAGATACCTTTGGACAAATCGGTCACAATTTAACACATTAAACAGCCTCATGTTGCTGATCTATTTTTTATAGTGACCTGGAAGGGTTAAAAAGGAGGATGTAGGATTATTATTGATAGTTACAGTATGTTGGAAATGTCTCGTCTCATTGAGGATCTGTGAACTAGCTTATCTTTAGTCCAGGGGTCAACAGATCATTAATTCACTGCCTAATCTGTTATAACTAAGTAGCTTACGCCTCAAGTCCATATTCAATATTCATCTCGTTTCACCAGTAGTGCAAAACATAGAAACCTAATTGTAACTAATGATGTATGAAAGTACTGTGAACAGCAAGGAGTATTGCAGTCTGTGTATCGAAACTGTATTGAATTCTGTGAGGATGATAAACTGCATGGAAGTAGGTCATTTTCTTTTCAGTGGAACCAGTCCTTCTGCTCATCAGAGTCTGCATTATTATGTGTTTTGTATCTCTTTGAAGTGCAGGTCGTCTTACGAAGTCTGTATATGTATTGTTATAAAAAAAAAATTAAATAGCAAAATTCTTCGACCTATTCAACGTAAACAATTCCAGAGAGAGCCCATAACTAGCTTACACTGGGATCATGGCTTCCTTTTCAATTTCTTAATTGCCGTTTTCTACTGGAGTTATGGTACGAGGTCCATTCTGAAAAAAGCAGCAGCCCAGGATACCAGTTAAGTCATACCTCTTAGATATATAGGATATGTCATCCTCATGTGCATTGAGGGATACACATTATATTGTGTCTTGTCTATGTTTCTTGTCCCATTGTTGTGTGTTTTTGTAGTATTTAGTAGAGTGATGGATACAGTACATCTTTACCCTCACTGTTTCACAAGGCTGTGTTGTTTGCCATCATGCCAGGATGCTTAGTGAAGAGGAAAAGTGGTTGGCAGTTCAGTTTGTGCATCGGTGTTGAGAGTCTTTGACGAGATAGTTACAAAGCACATTCCTCGGTTTCATAGGAAAAGTTTGCACTCACACACGGAGCTTAATTAAAGCCAAGATTGGAACTTCTTACGCATAGTTTCCCTTCAACCTTAATTGTAGTTTAATAGTAAGTGACTAGCTACAGTATATAGGCTATATATTAATTAATATAATAACTGTGACCAATCTCTTTATAACCAATTAGGCACAACAGATGAATGAAACTCGATCCAGGTACCTGTTCTGGGCCGGTGGTCTCAGCTGGACAGAGCTCTGGAACACAAACCACTAACCTTTTGTACCTGGGGATCCTGTTACAACAGTGACCACAGCTGCTGACTCTGTGGTCATTGGGAATCATGCCATAAATTTTCAAAACGGACTACCTTATGCTTTTCCTTCTTCCGTGAAATATGTACAGAACATATACAGACAAATGTATTTTGAGATTTGTTTCCTTGTTCCAAAATTGCCCATATGTGGCCCAGAAATGCTTATTACTATACCTATATTTATATCCTCGCAAAAAAACTTGGCACAAGAAACCTCAGGAAAATGTAGAATATCAACTAAATTCAGTACTGAGCAAAAGTCTTAAACCAGCCCTCATGTCTCCATATTTTACTCCCAAAGAGTCAGACGTTCTTGTATTTTTAGTGAGGAAGCGTTCTCCAAGCTTCCTGAAGGATTTAAAATGTATTTTATTTATAATTTTTTTTTGGCTCTCATTTTTGGCAAGTTTTTGCCTCTCATTTTCAGTCCAGTCCCTGCAGATGATGACAGATAATCAGGCCGGTGATTAGTATGAGCGGTATTACCAGGCAGTTCCTGTAATATTTGTTCTTTGTAATGGTGTATTGTATGGTATTTGAAATAGGATTCAAAGATTTATACACCCCCCCATCCATAATACTTAATACTTCTTATTTTTTGTACATACGCATACACATTTATATTTTGATCAGATAAAAAGAAACACTTTTATGTAGTGTGTGTAACTTTTTTGAATTTAAATCTTTCAACGATCTTAACTATCATTCAGATTAATTTTGGCCAATTAAGATTTCACATGAAAAGACATGAACCTGAAAAGGTGTATTACAGTGGAACCTTGGATTATGAGCATAATTCATTCAGGAAGTGGGCTCATATTCCAAAACACTCGTAAACTAAATCTAATTTTCCCATAAGAATTAATGAAAACTCAAATTATTCATTCCAGAGGCCCCCCCCCCCAAATACATAAAAATAATTAATAACATTTTTACAAAAGTAAAAATAAAACAAAATTAACCTGCACTTTACCTTTAAAAAAAAGTAAAAATAAATCCAGACAGATAAGTGCTTCCATTTGTGCGCGCAGACGCCATGTGTGTGAAATTAGCCCCTTCCCTCGCTTTGTCTTACACAGTAAAACTCCTCCTCCCTCCCCCCAACTCGCTTTTTAAGTTTCACAACAAACACACAAACACTGTTTTAAGGGGAAAAAAGAAATCTCTCTAATGACACTCACGTGAGCGCATACTAACAGAATCACTGCTGTAAAGTAAAAAACAAAACAAAAACAAATGAACCAGCATCTTACAGTACTTTTGAAAAGAATCGCGACAGAGCAGAGTTTCTGTGTGCATGTGTGAAGCCGGGGAGGGCGGTATAAAGGTGAGAGAGTGTGTCAGTGTCGGTGTCTAATTACCCGCGCGCACACAGACAGAGGAGAAACGCTGAAACAGAGAGGGAGATGTTGATTATACCAGTAAGAGATGAGCACTAAGACCCAGCAGGAGAGACGATTACCCACAATTCCACAGCACAAGAGAGAAAAATCATTGGCTCAGTTGTGATTATGTGACATTTGGTGTCAAAATAAGAGGCGCATGCGCATCCAAGACTTTTGCTCGGTTTCCAAGTCAACATTTATTAAAAATCTTAGCTCGTCTTGCGGAACATTCGTAAACCACGTTACTGGCAATCCAAGGTTCCACTGTATTCTAAAATGCAAAATTGTTAAGATATTGCAACGTGAATTTGACGTGGTTACGGGCACTACAGATTTTTTTGCAGGGAAAAAAATCCTTAATTTTGCACAAAATGCTTTGAGCAACAATTATTACATGTCATATGCTTCTAGAAGCTTACACCAATTTTATAATTAATATTTTTAAAGAAAATTTTTATAAATTGCATTTTTAAATGATTATTGTTTGAAGTGAGACAGTATAATTTTGAAAATGGCCATTTCTCAAAAACTTTAATTTCGGGAAGCCAGATTGGTCACTTCCTTGTTGCATAAACTTCAGAAATAATTTATTTGGCACACACATTTTCTGGATTTTCTTGCATTACATAAAAAATATAATAAAAATCAGCACAGATACTGTTTTGACCGAGAGATAAGGTGATGCAAGGCATTTTGATTAGTCAAAGTTGGAGACATGTTGGTGTGCGTGACACCAGTAAGACATCCTAACTTCCCAAGACCTTCCCCCAGCCCCCCACCCCAATAAACAAAACAAAACAAAACAAAAATCCCTGCTATTAGGGATATTAATCTGTTTACTAGCAGGGCTACAGGTGGTTACAGCATATGTTAATTACTGTATCTAGTTATGTTAGCACCTTGCTTGTCAGATCTACTTTATACCTTTACATCGTCTTTAAACTTGTTAATTTGCAGAAATTTGCTATTAAATCTGATCTTAAAAAAAAAAAAGGGAAGCAGACTGTAAATTAGGTACTTTTGTCGCCTCAGTGCTTTTCGCTCATAAATTTACAGTAGTCCTAAAGATGCTGTATGTTCTATTATGTTATTACAATCCAGGCGCTAGAACATTATGTTAGCTGCACAGTAAGGTAATTTGATAACGCTTAATCTGCTGATACCTCAAATATTCACCCAGGATACCATATTGCATTGTGTTGTAAATCATATTTGCAATTTTATACTGGTTTATGCATTGTATTGTATTGTATTGTATTGTATTGTATTTTGGAGATTAGAATGTATATATAACATTTCTTATATTATAATTTGCAGGTATTTAGTTACTGTCCACAAGTTGTTAGACAACACCTTCTTGCTTCATTAACACAATACTAATGGACCTCAACTGACCTCAATGGACCTTTCTTAGCACAGCAGTGATGCAGTTTTAACAGTAATATGATGACGTGTGTAGTACTGGTACTACAAGTGTCTTGGTGGCACTTTACGCACTTTTCTCACTAGCTACTTTAAAAAACACCCATTCTTTGCTACCGTTTAAGAATATTGTTTTTTTTTTTTCAAGCACAGTTGTTGTTCGTCAACCTCTAGCCTTCACCGAAGATCAGTTTCCAACCAGAAATCTTTTCTTGGCTGGATACACTTTGTGCTTGACTGGTCTCATCATAGCAACAAAATCGAGATCTTAAAAAAATAAAAAATAAAATAAAAAATCCTCACTGCACATGATTCCTTCATATAAATGCCAGACACAATACCATTCCACAAACCATGTCAGTGTTACTGCTGTGCTGGAAATGATCTACCACTAAAATATAGGGTACTGTGCAAAGGTCTTGGGCGCCATAACAAAGCTACACTAAAATTAATGAATAAATAACATAACAGAAGAAGATTTGCATGCATGTAAAGAAATCGACATACCAGTTTTCAGATGGGGAAAAAAAATATCAATAATGTAGACTCCTCCGAAAGAACTCAAATTCTCCAGCATGCTCAGTAAAACCTAACAGCTGTTTTATTTAGAATACTGCACACATCTGTATCGAACACTACCGCTTATGTTCAAGCAAAGAGTTTTCACACCAAATATTGACCGTTTATTGTTTGTTATTACTTTTTATAGAAGTTTCTTTTCATGTAGAAATGTTTTCAAAAGCATAATTGCACATGGCTTTTGTTTGGATGTTCCCAAGACTTTTGCACAGTACAACTGTTAGGTTTTACTGAGCATGCTGGAGAATATGAGTTCTTTTGGTAACTTCGTAAGACATTTGCACAGTACTGTATATGGACAGGAATGTGTGGTCTTATATACTGAATTGTTCAATGCATGTTTCTCATCTTTTTTCCATTTTTGCAATCTTGGTCTGTTGATGTTTTTTTTTTTGTTTGTTTTGCCTTATTCTGTTTCAATTTATATGACAGCTTTTTATGCTTACAACTTGTGGTTTTCTATTGATTATGGGCCCCTACAATTGCTCGTACCACTTTTCACTCAATTTCAACAGCCGTGCTTCCAGCCATTTTGCTGAATGAGGTTAATACTTGACTTTTCTACATCAGCTACTTGGCGAGAGAACATGTAAGGGCATATAAGTAAAAATTGTGTTCAGGAAGGCATTCAGCTAATCCATCCTTAATGTATGTCTCATTAGATCTTATTTAATATGAGGTTATCCATCAGTTATAATCTGAAGCATGGCGGTGACCTTGATAAAGCTGCAATGTAAGCACATTTATAAGAAGGAAAAAGAATCTCTTTAGCACACTGATGTATTTGTGGGAGAGAAAAAAACAAAACAAAAACAGCAGTTACATGTTTTTGTTGATATGTGACATGATTCTGCGCTATTATGTGTTATTTACAAGTATTACATTAGACAAAAGGTAAACAAAACATCCTCTTTTTTCTAGGAATACGTTATATATTTATATATGCAAAATATTATTATGCTTGATGTTGCACTTTTCTCATGCATAAACCAATAAATACACCAGGCCTTGTGTTGGAGGCAAAATAGACCCGAATGTTGCCGCTGAGAGAGAGCACAGGTTGATTGAAAGCAAAACAGCAGGAGTCTAAAATTTTAAATTCACCAAGTGTCTCCTGCTACCACTGTAAAGAATTTATGCTTCTGGGAACCTTCAATAACCATCAGCACAGTGGGAACATTTGAACTACCGCTGTGATTGGTAAGGTGATAAACTCCAATAGGGTGCAGTAGTAAACAAGGAGAACTCAGGCATGGATTACTGAAGAAAAAAAAAGAGAGACAAAAAAATACAGTACTGAAAAATTATAAGCATTATTATATAAAAGCATGCATGCTACTTTTCCTGTGTGATCTCTCTAATCATTGCGGGATTAGTTTTTTTCTGCATTCAAATATACTCAAGATTTTCCAGTCATAATTGTCTAGCAGGGAGAATTTTAGTAATGAGCTCCGCTTATATTAGTTTTTTTTTCTGAAATGGAAAAAGTTTAATCTAGGAGATCAAAAGATCATGTTGAAATTACTATTGTTTAAAGCGAGACATGTTGAAAATGGCCATTTCTCCAAAACTTGAAATGTCTAGAGAACCGAGTTTGGTCACTTCCATGTTGCATAAACGTCTGGCCACACACATTTTCTGTATTATATGCAAAAAATAAATAATAAATAAAATAATCAGCACCAATACAGTTTTGGCCAAGAGATAAGGTGATGCGAGACATATTGATTAGTCAAAGGAGGAGACATGGTGGCATTTGTGACATCACTAAGACTGGCGTCTTTCTGTGGTAGATTATTATTTTCAAGTCCTTACTTCCCAAGTCTTTTCCACATTAGCTTAAGCGTATTTTCACACAAAATCATGTTTAATTTAATATGCATTTGTACTTAGAAACCTGCTTGCTTTGCTCTTCCAGTTCTGTTTCCCGAACATTTCCACGGTACGGTACTTCCGTCAAGCATTTAGTTCCTTTTAGTTCATTCTTTTTAATAACATTAACATTTTCACACAAACGTAATAAACCACAAACGTAATAAAAATCCGGAGCATTTAATGTAATAATCTCACAAACGTGATAGAAGGTGTGATTACATTTGCAGCAATTTTGTCAGGGTTTTTCAGAACGTGAACATTTTCGGCTTTCAGAATTGTAATAACTTCCCACAAATGTAATATAACGTTTGTGGGAACTTTATTACGTTTGTGGTTTATCTTGTTTGCGAGCTGTTATTACACTGGCAGGTGTAACACAGGACCCTTTTCGTTCTCACTCTTTAAATTTGGCCTATTTTGAGCGTCATACAAATGGATGTGTGAGCGTTTTGGCCAGCTTTACCTGAAACCAGGAGGCGTCATGTGATGATTGTTTTATAGATGTGCATATAGACGATATAGATAAATATGAACTCATATTAATATTTTTGACATATTGTCATCGCCATATGACCTTCCCCTTGCTGAAACTCACTGAGTTGCTAGTTTCTCCTGGTGTGCTTTAAGCTAAATGTTTCACCCACATCATGTTTTGACCTTGTCCGAACAGCTGGAACATATATAAATATGATTGGCATTTCCAAATTGCCCATAGTGTACTGTATGTGTGCTTGTGCCCTATGATAGGTTGGCACCCAATCCAGCATGGACACTGCCTTGTTCCCCAAGTTTCCTGGAACCGGCTCCGGGCTCCTACATATGGATAAGTTGGATAGATCGATTTTATGCATTTGTTCTTTTCTGTGTGTTTGTACTTTTGATACAAAGCTTATTTGTACAGCCAAATAAGCTTTGAGTGTGAACGTTGCAGAAGACCCAGCTGACTTGGCTGTTGGCTCTTTGAAGCCTTCTTTGACTGGCACATTGATCTTCATTCAGACACTATATTGCCCAACTGGAGGGATTAGTGTGAAATCTACTAATTGTGCTCCCATATAACAAACCCCTCCGTCACACTGTGAGGAAGACCATGAAGTTTCCACTGTGTCCTACTATTTTCGCAGCAGGGTCAAAATGGAAAAACGTGCATTTATCAGTATCATTCTATTCCTAGACAGGTCCATGTCAGGTTCCTCAATAACTTCCTATCACGCGTATGATCATGCGCTCAGAGTTATCACTATGTCAGATGAGATCACACCATGCTCTTATCAGGCGCTTATCACTTTTACCATGTTGTCGTTGCATCCGTTGATTTGGGTTAAGTACTGTGTCATGTGCAGGGCTCTTCAGCATGAAGTGTGAGTTGTTGTTGGTCTTTCGGCTGCTTCCGTCGAGGGGTCGCCACAGCGGACCATCCGATCCACCCAACAACTTGGCACAGGTTTTACGGTGGATGCCCTTCCTGACGCAACCCTCACATTTTATCCGGGCAGTGGCAAGGTTATGAGCATTGGGTGGGACTCAAACTCGGGCCTTCCTCATGGCAGGCGAGAAACCTACTACTGAGCCATCAATGCCCGAGGATCCAGTATTCATACTAAATCATCTAAATGTAACATACAGTAGATGTGATGATAACCAGCTGCGTGTGCACCATAAATGTGGTAAGCTCTAGAAGAACATAATATGAACTTAATCCAGAGTCTTACAGCTTGCCATGGTCATATCATTAGCATGAAGCACCTGTGCCGTTCTCACATTTTCTTGATTTCATTTTCTTCATTTTCGGTGGTTATCATCCTTGTTAATTCTTCCTGCATCTTGCCTTGACCATGTTCTCACCAGGCCTTTTTTTTATTTTATTTGAGCGTGTCCAAAAAAAGCATGGCAGCTCTACGTTAAGAGCAACAGTACAAAAGCATGTCCTAGGCGCTTTCTGCCAAGTTGTACACGCTCTTACTTCAATCACACAATTTTTTGAGGACGTAGTGGGAACGTGGCTCAGAGTGACAAGGGAGTTAACTTTCTTACCTCTGTTGAAAAGTCCACCTCAGAGTGAGTAGCTGCCAAAACACAGGCTGGCAAAGATGGTCTACGCTTTGTAGCTGCTCAGACTAAGCAAAATTTTTCAGCAGGGTTCATGAGCAATCATTAGTTTTCTTACTGGATATGTCTCCTGCTCGGTGGCCTTGTACTGTATATGCGGTCCAACGTTCTTTGCATGACTTTTGTAAACTGTAAGGAGTTTGGTTATTCAATAACCACAGAGAGGCTTCATTATATCCATAATTCCAAATTCTACCTGATGTCCTCAAATCCCTTTTGTCGTTCCATGCCATTCAAATCGCTTGATGATTCCATGGTGCTGTTTTGTGAGCTAATTTTTTGGCAAATCTTTGCCTAGTCTTGGATGTCTAAGCATTACTTTAGTTCATGCACAACCATTCCCATCTTTTATACTGTATCTCTCGGTATACATCAAGACTTATGCCGTTCTTAAAGTCCAAATATTTGTCATGCCAGGATACTTACAGATGAATCATACTCGTGTCATCAATCCCACTTCACGCTAATGTAACGTTGCATTCAGTGTTTCTGTAGGGATTTCCAAACCTCTGTTTAAATGTCAAGTGATGCCGCCGGAAACGCAGCATATAACCTCTGCTCAAGCAATCTTCCTCAACCACGGATTCTCGTGTCTCAATTTTTCTCCAGATTTCCCTGCAAAATGCAAAAACTCGTACATACTTAAAAAGTTTTACCTGGTCTGCATAGGCATGTGGATTTTTGACTTTTTTATTTTGCTGGTATTTGATCTGAGGTTTGGAGGACTGTAAAGAACTTGTGCATTGTCACGGTAGCAGGCTCTGCATGCAGCGCTGATTTTTATTCTCTACTTCCTTTCGCTCACTCGCATCACATCACAGTTTTATGCCACAGTGTTATCCTCTCTGTGCAAACTTATTAAAAAATACTGTTGAAACAGGATGTAGGGAACACTCGTGCACTTTAAAGCATCTCCGTAAAAACAGCAGACTCAAAATCCTGAAATGCATCAGCAGTTCTGTCAGGTTCAGTTAATAGCATTGTCTCATGGTGTTCACTACCTACAAAGATGTTAAGGAAAGAAAAGGCTTGTAATGTGTTGACACAGGGTGAGAGGTGAGAAACTATTTTTCCTTCTTAGTGGAAAGAAGCCAGAATTTTCTTCTTTTTTTCTTTTTCATGGAGGTTGAGAAATTATAAAATGTATAAGTTTTACACAAAGTTGTATTATAGTTATATTTCAACTTGACTCATTAGCAGGATATGGGCATTGGTGGCGCAGTGGAAGGCTTTTCGACTACCATACAGAAGGCCCAATAGTCACAGCGCCTACAGTGCCAGTCTTACCAACCCTGGTCAATTAAAATTCAATCTTTTTTTAATATAATAAAATGTTTTGTCTAATTTTCTTTCTATTCCTATTTAAGTCCTCTAAATACTTTTTTTCTTAATTTTTAGGTTAGCTATTAGAGGATCAAGACTTGAGTGTTCAAGTCAAACCAGGACTCTCAGATCATATATATAAATATATGATAAGTAAAATGCCCTTTATTTCTCTATATTAGTCTGCCTCGTTCTTGTCTGAAACGCTGGCCTCCCAGCAACTCCTTTAGTATCCCAATCATCTGGAAATGGCTTGGAGCGAGGTCAGGACTGTATGGAGGATGTGGCAATAACTCCCATTTTGGTGAATGTGTGTACAGTTCACACAGACAAGGTGACAAGTTTATCTGTCGATTTAAAAAATATATATAATAAAATAAAATAAAGAAAAATTAAGGATCAGGTGTTCCACTTACTGAATGTTCATAAGAACGTCAACCAATCTTGTCAGGGTAGTCATTCATGGACGTACAATAGGGCTGGCTTTAAAAAGCGTCTGCACCATTCACATGCATATTCAGATTACTGTGGCTGAGTCTCATCAGCTTGACGTCTTCTGTAAAATCTCAGTCAGTTTTCAAGTCCCAGTTTGACTTGAACGCCCATCGAGGTTATTTATTAGTGTACCCCCCCCCCCCCCCACACACACACACTTTTTATTTACTCATTTTTTAGTGTATGCAGTTTAATTTAATTGCAGATGTTAAATGTTGTAACCCCTGTTAATCTGCAAAACATATCCGACTAACAGGCATGAGATTCGAAAGCCCACAAAATCATAATGCAGCCCCGATCAAAGAAAATCGTTTTAATGCTTTTGCATCATTATGCCATTTTGATCTGAACTTTTGTAAGGTTGTCATGTAGTCAGCATGTTGAACAGCTATTCAGTCAAGCAGCCATGGAGTTTTCGGCTTCAGAAATAAATAAGGAGCAAGGAAGGCAAGAGTGAGTGGATTTTTTTTTTTTCATCTCCTACTTACTGTGGCCTCCTGATGTAATACAGTGAAATGAAGTGCCAGTAAATACTGCAGGAATGATGTGGAGTTAAAAGGAGTAAAGTCTCATGTTGTAAAGGGTCAAGCAATTTGGGGACCACATGTATAATTTATACAATATATGCTCCTGCCGTATGTTATTACTCCATCTAAAATAAAATAAAATAAGTGAATGGGTGAAATTTCATGTGTACAAGGTTTTAAAAGGATAGAGGAAGGGCATTAAGGGTGAAAATCTGTCTCAAAATCGGAGATGTGGATCCGGTGACCTGCTAATGGAAAGAACCTTGAGTATATGTACAGTACTTAAGCGCTTAACAAGTATTACCCAAACACACACCTTTACAAAAATCCTATTATGCCGCATCCAAACAGATGTGAAAGCATGCATGAGAGTGAAAACCTGGGATTTGGTGTTATCTGGAGTTCATTTGTACGGATGACCTTTCAGTTCGGACTAGAAGTAGCTAATTACATACAGTAGGTGTGCTTCAGTGTCATACATCGGCATCTGGAGAGATAAGAGCGGTGTCTCCTCAGGGCTGGCCGATTAGGACCCACATCTGCTACCAGCACTGAGATTAGGATGCTTTTATTTGACTTCCTCTAAAAACACAATCTACTTCCTTATATATATATATATATATATATATACAGTAAAGAGAGAGAGGTAGGCTTAATCCTTTTATCAGTACTTAATTAGCATACAGTCAGTAAAACCATTGATATGGCGGTCTTGGATGGATAAGGTGTTTAATGAGGATGTGAACTCGCAGTACTAAATGAAGCTTTCAACAGAGACGTTGGCAGGAAAACGTGGTTATTAACAAACCTTATCTCACACTTTCTTTATAAAATAATTAATTTATGTTTTAGAAGAGTTGCATGGAAATTAATTTTTATGTAATTCATTCAAATAATCATTTCAATCTGAGCTCTCTTGGCAGCATTGGTGTTGTATTTATGCTTTTTAAAATAATTTTTATGAAAATTATTTCCTACTATACACTATAATGGACTGGTTTCACCCAGTTGAAATCAGACGTTTACATACACTTTAGCCTAATGCCTTTATTTAAACTCACAATTCTCAGTTAGACTGACTTCTTAACTTTAAGAATATGAAATATCATAACAGTAGAGGGAAAGACTTTCAGAATTTCAGCTTTTACATTTTCAGCTGTTGGTAGACACCCTTATCCAGACTTTTTTTTTTTTTATCTCATTATGCTTCCAAGCAGTTGAGGCCCATATCTTGCTTAAGGGCAACTTGGTGGTGCTGGGGTTTGAACCTGCAACCTTCTGGTCAGTAGCCCAACACTTTAAGCATGAAGCTACCTCTTAGCTACACTTAGACAGTATTTGGTAATATTACCTTTATATTGTTTAATTTACTATTAACTTAATTTAAGTTGCTGGAATTTTAGCCTATTCCTCGTCATCGAACTGCTCTCATATGACTTTTTCTGTTCTTTTTACCGACCTGTCTTCCTCAAGATTCAAGAAGATTTAGGAATTTTATTTGTCATCGTGTTACAACAGTAGTGAAATGCAATTGCAACAAACTCTAGACTGGGCAGATTTTTAAGCAATTAAAAAAAAAATTCTTGAGACGTCTTGATATGTTGCTTTAATATACAGTATCCACATAATCTTCTTTCCTCATAATGTTATATATTTTGTGCCATATATAAGTGCACCAGTCCCTCCTGGAGCAAAATGCTGCCACCCCCGTGCTTTATGGTTGGGATGATGTTCTTCAGCTTGCAAAACTCCTCTTTGTACTCCAGACAACCATGGTCATTAGGGCCACACAGTTACATTTTTGTTTCATCAGTCCAGAAAAATAAAGTCTACATGTATGTCTCCATGTGCAGCTGCAGACCATAGTCTGATTTTTTTTTTTTTTTTGGTAATTTTAGAGCAATGGCTTGTTTCTTACTGAGCATACATTATGGCTATGTCAGTATTGGTCTTGTGTCTTTTGCTTTTATATTGTACTTTTTTGTACAATATAAAAGGAGTATGCCTCTCCTTCTAAGCGGTATAATGTGTCCCATTATGTTTATACTTGCTTGGTCCAAATAAAAGTGCTTTTATTTTTTTTCTGAGATCTTAACTACTGATTTTTTTTGGATTTTCCCATGATGCCCCAAGTTTAAAGGTAGGCAAAAAAAATCCATCCACAGGTGGCTCAGATGATGTCAAGTGACTCAAATTATGTCAATTAACTGGTCAAACACTTCTTGTCACTTCTGTCAGGCATTATTTTCTGGAGTTTCCAACCTGCTAAAAGGCCCGGTTAACTAGAGTAGGTGTAGAGTATGTTGAATCCACTAATTGTGATATTGTAAATTATAAGTGAAATAATCTATCTCTTGGGAAAATTATTTCATGCATAAAGTAGATGTCCTAACTGGCTTGCCAAAACTATAGTTTGCTCAAACTGAAATCGGTGGAGTGGTTAAAAATCAATTATGACTTAAGTGTATGTAAACTTCCGATTTTTCCATTGTTGTTCAGTTTTTCAGTACGGCTCTCAACGACAGACAGATAGATAGATAGACAAACAGAGAGTAGAATCTGATAGTGGTCGTCTCTTTCGTTTAAAGTGGGTGGTACTATTGACGGGACTCATAAACAAAAAAAACAAAGGGGAAAAAAACTTTTTGTCGGCTGCAATCTCACTGATTTAAAGGTTTTGTTTTGCTTGAAAGCTATAAAATTGTCATTTTGTCATTTTGACATGTTTGGGGACTGTTCTGTTAAAAAGAGAAAGTATGTTTGCAAACCGTTTGACATGCCAGCATAGATTCATCGTGACAGCACTTACTACAAACTTTTCAGTCATCTCCCCTCTGGTGTTCGGCACAATTTATGATGACAATTTAAAGACATTGATCCCAGGCAGATGGTGTCTGACAGCTACTAATTTGTCTGTTGGACTTTCTTTTTTTCCTTTACTTTCTCGTAATGGACTTTCAACAGGAAATATGGGTTGGACCGAATGGTTCTTTGGACACAGATGGAAACCGGCACTATGGCATGAAGTTGAGTTGAGTGCGGTGTCACAGTGATGTGGCGTGACAACCAAATTTGAGCAAGATTGAGGAATAAAATACATTGTCTGGCAAATAAAAAGTTGCACAATTAAAAATTGTATTGCACCACCTTTAGCTTTGATTTCAGCATGTATTTGCCATGGCATGGTTTCCACAACATTATGCAATCTCACAACATTTTCCATCCAGGGTTGCATTAAGCTCTTGTACTGATGACGAGAGAGTTTTCTTCAGCACATCTCAAAGACTTTCAGCGGAGGTAACGTCAGCATTCCGTGGTGGCCAATTCCAGTGAAAAAAAACTAGGGCATTCTTACACAATTTGAGCTTGATGAATCTCGATGATATTGGCCTGGAATCTGCCTGTGCTATCAGGAAAAGAAAAAACCCTGTTTCACATTGCTGTGAAAACCTGCTCATTAACTACTGAGTAGTCAGCTGACTTTATTTTTTGACACACACTGTACAGTAATGTCGCCTCCAGTGGACTTACTTGTACAGTGTACACTATGCATTATACCGTAGGTGCATGTTTCTGGCCGAATTCTTCTGTGAAGAACCTCCACCACGATCTTTTCAGGTTTACATGATGTGTAGGACACTTCTTATCTCAGTTCGAGCAATTTCAGCATTAACAATGCTTTCTTTGCTCGACACAGGCCAGTAATTTGACCCTTCTGAAACACAGTGAGGTTTTTTTCTATGATCACGAGATGTACTGTATATTCCAGAAAGGAGGATTGAGAAGCAATTCAGTTTGAGATAAAATAATTCCTGTTAGCTGAAACAATAACTGCAATATTGACTGTTTTGTTTATTTAAATCCACATGAATTTTTTATTTATTTTTTGTCTAGTTAGTGTCTTATTCACTGAGCTAATATTAACCTTAGTATTAAATGCCTGGATGTTTTTTTGATTTCTCTACGTCCAAGCTTTTAATGCGACTCTGCTAATGCATGACTACAGATGTGTCCGAATCCAGGAACTTAAGCTCAACGGCACATTACTGCACTTCCACCGGCACAAGAAAGCATGCTCCCTTATCGCTGGCTCACCTTCAAAGTCAGCACAGGAATAGAGCCAGCCGGCTGGGAAATGGCACATCAGCACAAACAGGGCGGACAATCAGCGTTAGCGCCAGCTAACGGCGAGGACAATGGTGAGCAAGGCGGGGAGGTGTTTAGCAGGCCAGCGCTCTGCTCCACAGGGCATGTGCTGTTCACTTACCCTCCGACAGGCTTTTCATATCAGAACGCCGCAGACGCCATTAAAATGCTGTCTTCTCGCAGCCTGCCATCATCGAGCCTTTTAGTGGAGCACTTTCATGGTGGTTTGAGCACCTGTTTGAGATTGTTACTGTTATATATTGGGGGTAATTGTTTTATGCGAGCTAAATTGTTTCAGCTGCTCGGATGTTACACATCCACATGCACCGAAATGAAGGAGGGATATGAGAGGAAGTTTTTTTTTATTTTTTTTTGCTCTCCAAGAAGACGTGGAAGAAGATAGTCCTTTCCACACGTGAGTGAGTGTGTGTGCACATGCACACAAGTATACGGGCATGTAAATACTGTGTGAGACTGTGTGAGTGGTTATCTATTAAGGCATTAAGGATAGCCAAGCCTGAGATTCTGTTCAGTCAGCAAGCAAGGAGAAGCTTAATTTATAGACAAGGGCCAAAAAAACATCGACCACACTTCTTGTGAAAGTGCAGATTCAATTCCTCAGGCTCTGTTTATCAGTGTGTATTGATAATGATCTAGCAGCTTTATGAAGATGTACACTCTTCTCTTCTTAGATTGTTTCTCATTACAATGAAAGAATGATGGGAATGGGCATACTGTGCTTAAATTAGATTTTATAATAATAGACTATTCTTAATGTTCAGTGAAACTACTAGGAGCGGTTTACATGTTGGCTGGACAGATGAGATTAATGACATGGCTTCAAAACTAATTTAATTTTGATGCAGCAATCACTGTACAGCTGGGTTTCCCAAAGAGTGGACCGTAAGTCAAGGGTACTGCAGGTACAGTAGGCCACGAGACGTCTTTTTTTGTTTGTTTGTTTCCCAGATTTTCTCCCTAATTTAGTCGTGTCCAATTCCTCCCCGTCACTAGGAGGCTCCCACGTTAAGGCTACTACTACCACTCAGCCGGGAGGGCCGAAGACTATGACGTGTTTCCTCCGAACCACGTGACGCTAGCCGACCGCATCTTTTCGAACTGCTCGCTCACGCACCATTGGGGGCGGCGTAACACACTCGGAGGACAGCGCTATCCGCTCCTTCCGCTTGCGTGAGCCCACAGACGCCCCTGATTGGCTGTAGTACCTCACATCCCTCCCCTCTGAGAGAGCTCGGCCAATCAGCTCCCTCTAGATCTCCTCTACAGCATCACCCGGGAATCGAACCCGCCATCTCCGGATGATAGGGCGACCACTTTACCAGTGCGCCACTCGGAGGCAGAGACGTCATTTTTAACAAATAAATACAGTAAAAAGTTTTCAATCTTCAATTTTACAATTAGGTTTAAATTCCCATAAAATGTTCCTGATTACATAGTGACATAAAAATAAACCTGAACTAAAAAATAAATAAATAAAATAAATAAAGCCACGGAAATTGAACAACGCGATACTCTTCGTTTATCTTCGTCTCATGTCAGTCAGAGCTGCGATTACAGGCTATAGAAGATTTTCACATTTCAAATTGGGCCGCAGCCTTGTGAAGTTTGGGAATGGCTGCTGTAGAGTACCATCTGCTTAAAGTTAACAGTAGACAGTATTAAGTTGTCCAGCATACAGGCTAGCAGTTTGTTTCAAGTGCTCTAAATGTGCTTTTGTTAACCTGTGTTTAATACAACAGGGGTGTTTGCTATCATCAGCAAGGTGTAAGAGCTAATATCCTTAACCTGATCCTCTGCCAGGTCTCTGCAAAACTTAAACCCGAAATACAGTTCTGTGCACAAGTTTTGATCCAACAATCATTTCTTCATTCCAAAAAAGTATTGAAATGTCATGTTGTCGCATTGTCACTTTTGTCGCTCTTGTTTGCACATTTGCACGTGAACTTTATTGTCTCTTTTGTATAAAATGTAGATAATTGTCCGTCAACTTAAAATGTCAATCTGTCTTGTTGCTGCTAGTCAGCTAATTACAGTAGGTATTTAAGTTCGCTAATTAGTTTTTTTGTTAATTTATGTTGTATGTAGCACCTTGGTCCTGGAGGAACGTTGTTTCGTTTCACTGTGTACTAAACTGTATTTGGTTAAAGTGACAGTAAAAGCAGACTTGACTTGACTTGACTTTATATTTTGCTTTCAAAGAGACAGATTTAAAAAAAAAAAGTAGTCTTGAGGAATACTACAAGTAGAAAAGTAACTAGGCATTAAAAATAGGTAATAAAGTGCATATTTCTAATACAAATCTATAGAAACAAAGTGAACATATACTTTATTACATAGGAAAATGAAAGCAGATCTTCGAATTTCGACGTAGGCACCGGTGCATCCAGTTTCCTCAAACGGCCGGGGATGGAATGCGCAGTCTTCTGCAGGAAGTCGTTTGGGATATTGCTGAGAACCTCCTGGATCCGTGCCTCCAATTCCTCCAGTGTGTCCAGGACATGGGGGCTCAGACCCCATAAACAGCCTCCAAGAAGTCCAGATCTTACTCGGTGTGATTTTTTTCTTCTCTGTGAAGTTTTTTCTTCTTTTTCTTCTTGTGTGCCTATGTAAGGGAGGAGGTGTACAGGACAAAGCCTCGCACACTGGAGGACTTGGAGGCAGTACATGTACAATTTGTTTCAATAACTTTGTATTAGAAATATGGACTTTATTACCATTTTTTAATGCCTAGTAGGTACTTTTCACCCACTCTGTAGTTCTCCAGGGTTACCAAGGGTAATTTTTGGCCCTCATTTTCAATGAAGTCCCTGGACCTCAGCAGTTTCAGAGCAATGTTGTATCCACGCCTTTCTTTTTACCAATGTTTCCAGTAGAAATGATGCTGTCCATCAAACTGCCTACATTTATTGTATAATTGTTTCTTTGCTTACAGCAAATTATTAGATTTTAGTTGATATAAAGCAAGAAATATAGCTCAAATTGATTCGATTTAATTTTAAAATGCGCAAACCATTAACGTCATGAACGGTCCTCTCTACCGCGCTTCCTCTTTCGCAAAAACAAAGAGCAATAGAGTAGTGATTGGAAGTTTAAATCATTTTAGTGACTCGGTTCTTTGAATCTCGTTCATCAAAATGAACGAGTCTTTTTTTGAGTCATTTCGTTCTTTTGTTCAGAAATAAAATAAAATGTTACATTTTCAATAAACAGACCCCCAACACATCTACATACACAAATTTTGGCTATTGTTCCAATAATAAAAATATTACAATGCAGCTAAGGACATGTCAATATGAACAGAATGAGCAGCTCACCTCCTCATATCTTCTAGTCTGAGTCGTTCATCTTTTGAATCTATTGCACCAATTAGCGTCTATGGGAGTCACGTGACAAAAAAACGATCGACTTGGAGTTTTCGCGAACGAATCACTCTCTGAGACTACTCGTTCTTCAGAGTCACGTTAAAGATTCATTCAAAAAGAATGAATCGTTCATGAACGACCCATCACTACATAGAGTAGTATGAGCCCTGCCCCAGAAGGCAGTTTCCGTAGTTTTTGCACCATTATTGAGTGATCTACTCTTTTCCAGAAGAAATGTCACATACCTCTGCATCCTTAACTCCATCCTAATTTGCAAATGTGCGACAGCTTTTAGAAATGCATAAGCAGTCTGCTGGTTCTGCTGAACACACACACACACACACACACACACACACACACACACACACACACACACACACACACACACACACACCTTAGTAACAACATTTACCTAATCTTTGCAGTCATCATTCTTCTTTGTAATCAGATTTCTCAGTGGACCTGGAGAATAAATCATCATTTGTGTTGAGTGTACATTTTCCATCAGACTAGAGACCTTGGTCTAGGGCATGTAGGCCAAATGTGCGACAAGCTATTTTTAAGGTGCTTCCATGTTTTGTGTTTGAGGTTCTCCCTGCAAGCGCTAGCTCATTGAGATTGCACATAGTGATGCGTCAGCAAGTAATTCCTCATGGAACACGCATTTCATCAGAACGCATACCTAGAACAGAAAACTTCCCAAACTACAGGCCCCATAAATAATTCTCTCTCTCTCTCTCTCTCTCTGTTTTTGTCTTTTTTTCCTGACACACACACACACACACACACACACACACACACACACACACACACACACACACACACAGATATAAAGGCTCTCTGTCTCTGCCGTCTTTGCTTTTTATATTTTATTTTTAATCCCCCACACATACTGCACTGTGACTCTCCCTGTCTTGATTTCTTCTTTTAACTGTCTCTCTGTCTCCTCACTTTTTGTCTCTCTGACTCTCCCTCTCTCTCCGCCCACGCTTTTTCTCTGTCTCATAATTTTCTCTCCATCTCGGTGCTGTTATGGGAAGTGTTAAGTTTTGTGTGGCCATCTGGGGAATGCGTTAGAGATGGCTTCAGATAAATTCTGGCAAAAAAAAAAAAAAAAAAAAAAAATATATATATATATATATATATATATATATCTTTTTTTTTTTTGCTATAACATCATTTTGAAAAGTCATAAATATAGTTCATCAATATGACATTTACATTACGAGCCACTTTGGTCCGATTTTTTATTTTTATTATTTTTTTGGTCAGATTGGATTTGCATGTCATGACAGTTCACAACTTTTGTCTGACTCGCCTCATTTATTACAAACAATGGATACGATTTGAGCAAAAATACACCGATCTCATTCAAGTCACATGACCATGGGTCAGATATGTTTCTGATTTGCGACAACATGCGACAGTGACTCAGATCGAATACAAACATCGTCTAATTTATGCGTTCATACAGCACTACAAAAAAAAAAGTACAATTAGATCTGTCTCACATTAGAGTAGCCATAAAAATGCTATTTTAAAATGTTTTAATCTTATATAGATCTATTATAAAAGTCATGACGAGTAAGATGCCAGGGTTTGATCGGGTTGATACGCTGTGGCTCCATAGAGTGATTCCTACAATAGTATGTAAGCAATCAGGTTATATAGTAGTTGGCAAAATGTTGCACTTGTGCCGTTATCACATCATTGCAATGGAGAGGAGAATGTCCACAATCTGTATAGAGTATAGCAGAAAGATTTTAACCAAAAAAATCTTTCCGCTATAAGACGTATAATTTATGTAACATTTTAAATAAATAAATGAATAAATAAATAAACTCTCATCTGATTAATCAGCCCTGCTTGACATTTTCCTATAGAGGTAGTCATGTGGAGGGTGTTGATGAAAAGAGTACCTACTTTATCTAGTTCCTTTATATCACGTTCAAGAGTACTGAATAAACTATTGCGTAACAGAATTCCGGTAGAGAGAACAGCAGCCATCTGTTATCAGTTGAACTGAACCCTCACTTCCATTACAACATTCCTACGAAAGCACTAAGTGTACCACCTACAACTTTTTCAGAGTGGTGTAAATGTATTTTTAGTTAAAAAAAAAAAAAAAGAAGAAGAAGAAAAATATAATGACATGCAATAAATGGATATGATAAAAAAAAAAGGCCTCTTATCTCACAGCGCTTATCACATCCCGCCCAGCATCATGCTTTCTCTGATCCTCTAGCACTGCTTTACTGGTCCGACCATCTCTCTGGGTACAATAAAGGCATGCATCAAGACTCTTTTCCGTTCTGGAATCTCGATGGTGAAATAAACTTCCTCTAGGTGTCCAAACAGCTGAGTTACCAACCCACTTTTTCCTTAAGTATTTGGGTTAAAACTGGTTTAGACTGATGGTCCTGATGACCAAATGCCGTGATTGTTAATGTAAATGGTGGTAAACTAGATACAGTAACCCAGTATCTCAATCAGTCAACTCTTCATGATAATTGATATTTGTTTTTCTCCCTTCCTTGTAAGTTGCCCTTAAATCTTTAATATCAACTTATACCTTTTCCAACATTCATTCATAAAATATTTATACAGTTCTTATGAAGGTGTTCACCAAGAAAACCTCTAGGTACACTTCATATAAAGTGTTACCCACATTTCACATTATAAACTGTAAATTCTTTAATAAAGTGCTTAGTATATTGTTTAAACAATGATGGTTGGCTAATGTGACAAATGACCTCACACCAGCGGTCACTGTTGATCACCCCAACCTAAAATTGAACTCTATGAAGGGGAGTTTAGTAAGACCAATCAGCCCTACAGCGCATGTGTTTGGACTGGGCGGGAAACCCGAGTAGGTGGTTCAAACCCCCACCCTTGGAGGTGAGAGACGACTGTGCTGACTGCTAAGGAACCGTGAAATGAGCACTTTTTTTATTATTTTTTTTTTACTGCATATTAATAGCTCAGCCATGCTTTTGGTTCACATACCTGTGTTCAGAACGAAACAAAAAAAAAAAAAAAAAAGGGGTTAATCAGTAACAACCAGAATGTCATATCTTAGGAAAATGGACCTTCCAAACCAATACATACTTATGATAAAGTATGCATTGAATGCTAGCTGCAAACAGAAGAATCAGCCATGGTTGTATTTTGAAACCTTGGTAAGAGTACCAGTGGCTTGGAGTGGAGAAGCCAACTGAGGCAACTTAATTTTTTTAATTTTGTAAGTGTGTGGTATATCATACATTGCTGCTTTAATGTAGTCAGATGAACTTCTAGAGTACCCCATATGATTTTCACAAAACTACATTATGCAGCTGCTTAAAGACACAGGGGTAGGTTTCTCACCTGCCATGCGGAAGGCCCAGGTTCAATTCCCACCCAAAGCCGAAACCCCAGCCATGTGGATGTATCCCTAAGCCAGGATAAAATGGGATGGTGGCGTCTGGAAGGGCATCCGGTGTAAAACCTGTGCCAAATTGCTATGTGGGCTGGATTGTCCACATTGGCGACCCCTTGATGGGAGCAGCCGTAAGACTAACAACATTATGCAGATGCCTGTTATCCAGAACTGTCTACTACACATCTGCAAATGCACGTGCACACACTCCAGCTGATGCTTTTAATTTATGCACCTCCTCTCCCAAATGCATAACCCGACACTGAATAAAAGAAAGCATTCATTAAAAATTCAATCAGGGAATGTTAACATAATTTACATTCCCCGTTAAAATATTCAGTAGACTACATGTATTAAACGCATGACTTATAAACCCTGTTATATGAACCTGACAAATTCTTTCCATACTTCTTATTGTCTGTGTGTAAACAGTTGCAAATAAAACGATCACTGCAGTAAATTATCACACGCAGCTAAGCCAGGCGAGCATGGCACAATGAGAGTCAAAGAGTCATGGCCATCAAAACAGCAGCTTAACATTTTAAACAAGTTGAACTTTTATTAGTAGTAAAAAGTAGTATAAAAAGTAGTATAAAAAGTAGTATAAAAAGCCTGAATCCTTCCTTTTTTCCTGTCCGGTTTAGTAAAAAAGTTTTTTTTTTTTTTTTTACTAAGAATTAAAAATTCTTTTCCTCCATGATTGCACTTTCTACTCCTTCGCAGTTTGTTGGTGGCATGACAGTACTGTAGCCTCATTGGTTAATCCTTTGTTTTTGTTTTTTTTTCAACTTCACCCTGGCTTCCTTTGTTACGGTTCCGGAAAATCACACCATGCCAGTGTCATGAAGATAGCCTCATCTGATTGGTTAATCTTCCAATTTTTTTTGGAAGATTAAGTCGAGGAAGTCAAGTCGGCCTGGTTTCCTTTCGGCCATGACGACAAAAACTGTATTACCGTGTTTCACCACATATCATTGAGGGGGCGCTGTTTCACATACTGTAAAATACTCAGCAAAGACCAGAGAAAAGATGGCAGTCAGCAACACCACAAAGGAGTCTATTACCAAAATAAACTGTTATGCTTTTTTAAAATGACAATTGCAGTCTTAAAAAAACTGAGTAAGTCCCTTTGCTTCTGGGAAAAAAACGCTACTGAACAGTACGCAAGAGTATACAAGTAAACACAACACAACAGTGTAAACCCAGTACATAACAATAAACACACACAATAAAAAAAAAAAAAAATAAAAAAAAAACAATGTTAACTGTAAACTATATTGTGATCCAGATCTCCATCTTCCATGCCTTGCACTATTAGCAAAGTAAATCGCTATGACTGTATAATAATTATAGCACTTTTGTATCCATACCACTAGAAGCATGGACTACTTTATTCCATGTTTTTTTTTTTCTTTCTTCTTCCCTTCATTGAAACGGTAGTGTGAGTCAGTGCTGCATTGTGTTGAGTGCTCGGGGTCAGTAAATTGACTATTCAGTAGGTAATGCTGATGTGTTTTATAAAGTGCACAGCTGGGGCACTAGAAATAATGTTGAGAATTTGGAACAAAGAGACAAATGAACAATGCTTCACTTGGTAGGCAGTCTGCGTAATCACTAGGTTGCCTGACTTTGACTTAGCAGGGTGCGATTCCCATATCCCCCTCTCACCCCCCATTATATAAGGCCTATGTTGAGATGAGAGAGGAAGAATTATTTCTTACGTTTTGCTCATCTAAGCTTAGAGTCAAAGACGTTTCTCGTCTTTGCTCCATCCGACATGTGATCCGTGTTAGGCGTTTAATGGTGACTAGTCTAGTGCAAAACAAGAAAGTTTAAAATTTGTCTTTGTGTATGTCCACGTGTCTGTATGTCTGTACAGCCAGATTTTGCCAGTCGTTGCTAGGGATGATGCAGCAATTCAAGGACTGTGATTGATTGATAAAAAATAAGCTCTGATCTCTGCAAAGGTCTTGACATATGGTCTTTGTGAAAATAGAATATATGAAAATAGAACAAACAGTAAAATCATAATGTTTGTATATAATGAAATTGTATAATTATGACGACAGGCTTCTTTATGCAAAGTGACTGTTATAGGCTAAATATCTTGAAGTTCATTAAAACAGCCAAATGTTGAAAATTTGTCTACTTTTGAAGGAACCAATTTCCACACAGTAGTTACTATATTTAAGTTCTTACATTTATTTATCATACTGATTTTATTACTTGTAATCCATTTCAGATTGATGGGAAAATGGCAAAATGGCTCAGATTTTATTAATTTACCTGATTGCAGGACAGTCTATTTAAGTTGCACTTTTGGATGGTATGTAGCCAACAATTCAAGAGAGATGAAAGGAAGTAAAAAAACAAGAAAACCAAATTGGACAGAAGATCAGTGGAGAATATTTCCTCTTTCCGCCATTTTGTCCTCTGCTATAGAAACTCTTAAGCCTCTTAAAAGTCCTCCTCTCTACTCTTAACAATTTTTACCTTAGGAGCTGTTTTTAGGGCTAAAATGTTTCATAAATCATTTTTAACTTTACTAAGATTTAGTCCTAAATTTAAGGGGAATTTCTAAGAAAATGTCATAATTCTAAGAATTTTCTTAGAATTTCATCACTAGGAGCAACTTTTAGGCTTTGTGAATACGGGCACAGATTTTTAGTGCAAGATGAGAAATAATTCATGGTTGCGGAAAACAATTTCCAAGTGCATTTGTTCCACAATTTCATGGTCATATTATTTATTTTTTATTTTTATTATTTTTTTGTACAATTATTTCTTTTTACAATGTCTTATTTATGTATTTAATTACGGACGCTGTGAACCTTACTACTGTTGTAATGTCCATTACAGTAGTTTATTGCAAACTAGATATTAGAGCTCATTACTTCCATTGTTTGTTGCATGTAACACTAACATAATGTATAATTAAGCAATATCACACGAGAGAGAGCGCGGTTGTGCTGAAAAATCAGCATACAGTAGCTGTGATGTGGACATAGGCATGAGGGCTCAGCCTGAGTCTCCAATACAACAGAATGACCTTAAGTGTGACATTGCTTTTATACAACAGTTCCGCAAACGCCGTTTATTACAGAAGCTTTCGTATCCCTACATAAAAAATGTTTTAGACTGAGCTGCGAGCCACTAATGCGCCGCTGCCTTCAAGCCAAGCAAGTGAAAGTCCGATGAAGCGAGATCAGGACTATAGGGAGGACGCTTTAACACCTCTGAATGAAGTTTTTGCAGATTGTCGACAGCGTGGGCAAAAGTATGTGGACGTCTCTCATTGGACGTGGACGGGTTGACGTCAAGCGTATGTCTGACCCTTGAACTTCTCTATCTATTCATACACACTCCTTCATGACAAAAAACTTCCGTACTTTTCCGTACTGCGCACGAATCTTCGATAAATAACAGCACCAGGTACACCCTCAGACCACAAAAATAAAAAATAAAAATCATGAATCACTGCACGCTGCTCTTCTTTTGTGCAAATCAAAAGTGTGGCATCTATTTTTGCTCACAAGGCAGTTACAAATAAACTGATGTAACACATTCACACCTGCACAGCAGTGACTAGGGAGACAGTGGCCATGAACGGAAAGCGCTGATAAGACAGTATGGCTGACAGAAGTTTTAATATAACAAGAGTGCAGATCGTTTTTGACTCACCCTCATAAATAAATTGAAAATGTGCTAAACATTTACATTGGAGGCACGGCAGCGTAGTGGTTAGCACTGTAGCCTTGCACCTCCAGTATCGGGGTTTGATTCTCATCTTGGGGCCTGTGTGCGTGGAGTTTGCATGTTCTTCATGTGCTTGCTGTGTTTTCTACAGTCCAAAGACATGCAGATTAGGCTAATTGGCATTCCCAAATTGACCATGGTGTGTGAATGCGCATGAATGTTGACTGGAGGTCCTACCATGGTCATTAAATGGGACTAAATGCAATGGTCACCGCCACTGTCCCTAGCTGGACTACTGAGGTTCTGGATGGATGGATGGATGGATGGATGGATGGAAATAACATATTTCTGGTCATATACAGTAGTGTACTGTACCCTTCACCAAGCTTTTTTGATACACAGTTATATTTACTACAGTGTCTTTGTAAGCTGTTGCATACACAGTTGTGTGTGTATAAGGCAAGGTCCATAAAGACACAGGGTGCCACGGTTGCTGTGGAAGAACTTGTTGAAGGAACTAGATGCTGACTGTGTTCCATGACTCCTTAATTGAGGTCAATGTCTGACCTCAGTACAAGAATGGATAGGATAAAGAATGAGTCCATCAGAGGGACAACCCATGTGAGATGTTTTGGAGAAAAAGTCAGAGAGGCCAGATTGAGGTGGTTTGGACATATTCAGAGGAGAGATTGTGAATATATTGGGAGAAGAATGCTGAGGTTGGAAGTCTAGATTTGTGGATGCAGTGAGAGAGGACATGGAGTTAGTTGGTGTGAGAGAAGACGGTGCGGAGGAAAGGTTTAGATGGAGGCAAATGATTCGCAGTGGCAAACCCTGAAAGGGAACAGCCGAAAGAGGAAGAAGAAGAAGAAGAAGAAGAAGAAGAAGTCTGACCTCATTAATGCTACACTAGTGACCAAGTAAAGAAGGACTTTAAGGTATTTTGCAGATGTGTATAGGATTTTGGTTCATGTTTCTTCACCTGCTTTGTCCAGGACCTTCTGGAAAATGTAAATGTGAAGATAATCTGCTTTGACATTAAGCACAAACTCTCACAGATCAGCAGAATGAGCGAACTCTAAGGAGACCAGAACGTGCTATGGCCGTCTCCATCTCCGTTCTGCATTTGGGATGGGATATGTGGGCAGCAGTCACAATCTGGTCATCTCTGAATGGCAGGCCAAACTGAGATGTCAGTGCAACAGTAGCAATTTGAATGGTTCACATAGCGATCAACAAAATCTAAACAGACTGGAGAACTCTCTGTATGCCAAAGAAACAGTATATGTACTATATATGCATTAATATTAATATCTAAAATGTCATTTTAGATTTGTGGCTTTACATTACATGAGTGTAGAAGATTTATTACAATAGGAGGGAAAATTATGCAAAAGATGTATATGTTGAAATTACTTAATATATACAGTAGGTGGCTTATAGGCCACTCAGTGTAAAAAAAATAAATAAATAATGAAAGACAGAAGTATGGTAAAGAGTTCTGAAATTTTAATATTTTAGCTTAGAACTTTCAGAGTGAGCCACGATGACGGAGCCCGAAGTCTGATCTCATGTATACTGTATTACCAGCAGCGATAATATCTGCAGCAGTTTCATTCGTTTCGTTCATTAATAAAATATTTTCAACACGTACCCATCATTGTGGGCTGCAGTCTTATATAAGTCATTGTCATTCATGGCTCGCACGTTTAGAATTACAGTTACTTCTCTCTGTTTTTTTTCCCCCTGTCTGTCATCTCTTTTTAGCTCAGCTTGAGGTTTTTTTCTTCTTCTTCTTCTTCAGACCCTTTATTTGCGTGGCTTATGGCTGTGCAATCCTTTGTGTTGGTTCTTTTTTTTTTTTTTTTTGGCACATTGTTTTTGTAAGTAGCATTGAACAGATAGTAAGTAGTCAGAAAAATACCAAGAAGGAATTAAGACGGGAGCCTTGGGGTACGTAGACTGGCTGAATGTGTGACGGCAACTGGCTATAGTGCGGGCAACACAATGCAGAGCAAACTGAAGATCTGAATCTCTCTCTCTCTCTCTCTCACCGTGTCCCTTCTCTCTCTCTCTCTCTCTCTCTCTCTCTCTCTCTCTCTCTCTCTCTCTTTCTCTCTCTCTCTCTCTCTCTCTCTCGCAAAGATTTATGCCCCATGACACTGCTTCATATTAATGGCCTGGATTTCTTCCTCTCCAAAAGCTGGTCTCTTCTGTCAGCAGCTACATCATGTTTACTCGACTCCACCTGCAGAGCTTTACCTTTCCTCTATCTCTGCTTTCACGCTGCTGTCATACTCCATAGCCTTTTGACTTTTGAGTTTACCCGCTGTTAATCTCTGCTCTGTTGTTTATTGATGGCTCTACCAGGGGTTCAGTTGAGTCAAGGTGAGTTGATGTGCAGGAAATGGATACAGAATGCATGCTATGATCAGACTAAAAACAGCCATCAGATGTTAACATATAAAAGACATCGTGGTGATGGAGGAGAGCTGACATCTCTCTCGTCCCTCTGCGGCAGCACTTCCACACAGTTGCTTATTACAAATGCACAATTGCAAATTCAGATTCACCATCAGACATGGCATTTGCTTTGGCCTCAGGGCGGAAATCTTACTGCTACACTCACACGCACACATGACGGCTGCCCCTCATATCCTGCGTTCGTTTGGTGTCTAGCTTGAGTACGTCTTCAGGATTTAACGTGACACGCCCTTGAGTGCCTGCAAAATGCAGCATGCATGCAAAGGGTGGAGGCGGTGTAGTCAGCAGGCAGGTCACAAATGGAAGAAATTTCAATAGTATTTCTGCAATCAGGTCCAATAATAGCATTGCACATTGACAAATGACAGATATGCTTGTCAAAACAGATGAAGGGGATAAGTACTGTCTAATGTAGTATTTATAAAAATAGATGAGGGGGATATCTTATGATCTTATGAGATGCATTTTTCCTGCCCTGATCTTAGCATCACCCATGAACTTGGCTCCTCAATTGTCACCATGTTTGTTTACTTTATAGAAACTGTCTGATTACATTTTTATTTCCCAGTGTGCCCCCTACTGGAATCCTTCAGTAACGCGCATAGTATATAGGCAAGTGGTACCTCGGCAAATACAGCGGTACATCGCCTTATGAATTTTATCCATTCCGGAGGCGAGTTCTTAACGCGAAATTCCGTATTGCGAGACACATTTTCCCATAGGAAATAATGTAAATGCAGATAATTCGTTCCAGCCACCCAAAAAATATTACCAATATTACCAGTTTCCAACAATGTAATCATATTGTTTGCATATAAACACAATCAGAAGACATCTAAATTAAATTAAATATGCATTAAATAGACATTTACCCTCACTTAACCTTAATTTATGATTCCTTTTGGGACCGCCTGCTTTAAAAACCAAACTGAAAGCACCCCTTTTTCTTCTTGGTCCCGTCCTTGCTAACATTCTCGGGACCCATGGTACTATGTCTTCCACAGAATCTAAAAAAAAAAAAAAAAAAAGTAAACTCACTTCGTTTTGTTTTTCCACTGACAAATAAGTTTTGAACGGCTCCCGGACGTACGGTCATCTTAGCTGCTGTTCGGTTCAGCTCAGTTCATTCACTCGTATCCAGAAAAGGCTTCGTATGCCAAATCAAGAAATTAATTTTCCTTAAAAAAAAAAAAAATTATTAAATTTTCCATGAGGTATCATCGTGTGCGCGAGATGCGAACGCATGGATTAACAGCAAGTAAATTTCTGCCCTAAGGATGCTTAAGATGAAGGTAGAGGTAGTGTCAAGTTATTGTAGAAATCAGAAATCTCTTAAATCATTACCTCAAAGAAAGGTTTGATATACTAAACAAATGAAGCTTTATTTGGCTCCTGAACACAGATGGGTGTACTGTAGATCACTGGGATTCAAACTCGCAACCACTCAACAACAGGTCATGCACTTTTCAGTTGCACATCATCAGGATTTTTCTATGAGACATACTGTAGACATTCTTCTTTTGATTGTGTAAATCTGCTTTGCGACAGTGTCAATTGTTAAAAGCGCTATACAAATAAAATTGAATGAATTAATTGAATTATACATCTATGTTCCCTAATACTCTAAATGCATTTTTATTATAAGACATAGAATTAAATGAAACAAGGATTGTATTTTACTAATATTTTCTAACTCATTTCCATTTGAGGCCTGCCACTGAGTCTTTAAAAACTGCCTTCTTCTGCATACATCTGCTCATCGACACTGGTGTCACTCTGATTGACAGGACATGTCATTTTTTTGTTTCCCAGAAATTGATGGCTGTTGCATCTTCAGGATTTAAACTTGAGCATGATCTCCCCACAATAAGATCAACACTCTTCTGTTAGAATGCAGTAGAATTTTCACTGACGTTAATTGAGTCAGTTCTCCAACGCCACTCAGTGAAATGATAAAATCTAATTTTGTCTACTTATCCCTAGTCAGAACTACTAACCTCAGTGCTCTTTACTCTGAAAGCCAGGTACTTTTTTATTTTATTTTTTTTATCTCAATAATGAAGCGAGTCCTGATCAGTAGCCATGTTAGAAATGTCAATCAATCCATCTCAGGAGAGTTCCGCCTGCTCTTTATCAGGTTTCTTGGCAGCGATCTGCTGCCCTGTTGTAGCACTTTTTGAGACGTAAGCTCTTAAGACCCGGCTAAGTCTACAGAACAGGGCATAATTATTCATGAAGAGGCTAAAGCGGTAGCCCGAGTTGGTATCCCAAAAGAGTGAAGGATAATTTCACACCTACTGGATATTGGAAGGTTGCTCTGGATTCAGGAGCGGAAGCTTAGTTGTGGAGACCGGTGGGTGCTAACTGTGTTGATCCGCCAGCAGGGCACTGTTAGAGCCGCCAGACCTGACAGCCACTACTTCTCTTAAGACGAGCATAAGAAGGGGGTTGCTAAATCAAATGAAAGCCCTTCTTCCTCCCATCCTTAAGCAAGAAGAAGAGATATTTCATGTGCCAGTGAAGCTTTTGATTATTCACTATTTAAAAGACGTGTTGAAGAAAGGAGGAAAGTCCTCGATGCACTCCTGCCACAGTATAATCAGTGCAATACTAAGCTGCCGTGAACAACAGCAAATCATTTCGACTACCTTCCAGAACACCTCCATTCTTTGATCACTGGTCCCGCATGAAAGAGAAAAAAAAAGAACTGCGGCCCCTTATTACTAGTCACGGAGACTCCAGCGCGCTTGGTTTCTGAGAACATCAAACGGAGAGCTTAACGTTGAACACAGCTCTCTTGTTGGCATGTTTGTGGGACGGGTTGAGCATGGGCCTTGACCCAGTTTCACCTATTGTGGTGGGGTTTTAAATCTCTAGCAGAAACAGAGATAAGAGGCCGTAAATGCAAGTGCTTAGAATAATTGTGTTGTGAGTTTCCCTCTAAAGACAATTCTGTAAAGTGGAATATGGAAAATAGATATAGGCTTTATGGGGATGCAAAGCATTACAAACGGAAACAGAACCCTCTTTAAGAGTAAGCAATATGAATATGGTACTGTAAGAAAGATTTGATTTCTTTTTATTTATTTGTTTTTTTTTCGTAGCAAAAATTCAGGAAGAGAGACATCCACTTTTAATCAAAACAGGAAGTGATCCTTGTACATACTGTAGCGTATAATGGATGCCGCAGGCAAAACTGGAGCTCGTTTCTACCTTTAACTGGTTCACTGCAGAGCGTTGTAGAAAATAGTATTCAATTGTGGATAGATAAAAGTAAAATCATACTGTTTCATCTCAGCAAGATGAAAGAGGGTTATCTGCGTGCGTAACCTAAAAGCGGGGCGCCGATCTATTCAGTCGTCTGCTGATTTCCACACCAAAGTTTGAAAGACTCAGCAACAGTGTTAATAATTACACTTCATAATTAGAGTTGGTAAAGCTCATTGCTAAGATGAATAGATGTTGCATGTGTACAGTGTACATGCTCGTTCCTGTCTTTAAATTAAAAGCAACTTGAGCACAAATAATAGAAATAAATGTTTTTGTTTAAATAAATAAATCAGTGAATCAATTTAAATATTGCAACCACACCAACATCACATCTGTGCTGCATACTATACTATACTGCACTGTACTATACTGTACTATACTGTACTATACTGCACTGTACTATACTGTACTATACTATACTGTACTATACTATACTGTACTGTACTATACTGTACTATACTGTACTATACTGCACTGTACTATACTGCACTGTACTATACTGTACTATACTATACTGTACTATACTGTACTATACTGTACTGTACTATACTGTACTATACTGTACTATACTTTACAGTTGTACCTCGACAAAATTCATATTGCGAAATACATTTCCAATGGGAAATAATGTAAGTGTGGATAATCTGTTCCAGAGACCCAAAATATAGTAGTATTTTTACAAATTTCCAACACTATAATCAGATTTTTGCATATAAAAACAATATATATATATATATATATATATATATATATATATATATATATATATATAGAAAAGACTTGCAAATTAAATAAAATATGAAATAAACAGATATCAAACCTTAATTTTTGATTCCTCTCGCCACCGGCTGCTTTAAAAACCAAATTGAAAGTGCCTCCGTGTTCTTCTTGCTACCGTCTTTGATGACATTCTTGAGACCCATGATGCACAAAATACAAAACACTGTGTTGAGTTCGGCTCAGTTTGTCCGTTACATGCTGCATATACCGAGGGAAATTCCTTGCAAAATTTTAGGTCTTAAGGCGATATACCGAGATACCACAGTACTGTACTATAGTACAATCCTATTCAATTCAATCCAGTTTTTATTTGTATAGTGCTAATCAATAACAATTGACATTCTTGCAAAGCAGCCTGGCACAAAAAAACCCTAATGAGCAAGCCATAGGCAAATGGAAAAACTCCCCGAGCCGAACATGAGGAAGAAACCTTGAAAAGAACCAGATTCAAAAGGAAGCCCACCTTCATTTGGGTGATACCGGATAATGTGACCATTAACAAGTCCCTTCTATGACTGTATGCTATAAGGTGAAGAGTGCAATTGTATAACAGCTAATGTGTTTAATCTGTCCACTTTATTGAGGTTACCAACACTTGGGTATGAAAGCGTTCGTGGCAGTTTCAGTCCTTAACCTATTTGAGCAATCGCAGCCATAATAAATCATATTGGAAACTGCTTAAATCAATGCAGTCCAGGCCATTTTCATGGTTATTAATTGGAAACGACTTGAGGGAAAGCATAAGTCTATAAGCAGGCCATGTGGGAACTATAGAAATATACAGCTGTGGTATGGTATCGTATGGGGACATACTCACTCATCGTCTACATCGCTTTATCCTATAGACGAGGTGCGCCTTGGACAGGGTGCCATTCCTTCACACGGCATACGCACTCACACACTACAAACAACTTGGGAATTCAGTCTAATCTGCATGTCTTCGGACTATAGGAGGAAACCGGAGTACGCTGAGGAAACCCACCAAGAAACATGCACTCAAGTAAAAGCTCATTTTTAGATTAGGGTTCCTGCTAGCTAGTAAACGTGATTCTGATTCTTAATTATGACTGGCCGATAATATGATGTAGAACATGTTGAGTCCACTTGACCTTAATTCATTGTTTGAGCAGCTGGAAAATCCAGGACTTTCACCAGGTCTCTTTACGGTCAATTTAAATAAATGAACAAAATTACAGGAAAATAAAAAGAAAATCAAAGAAACTGGGGCCTCGCCAGCTCATGATCTAGGCACTATTTACCATATCAGTCAAGTCTATTTATTCACAAATATGTTGAGGAAGATTACAAGATTTCGTTTTTCTAGTTCATCAGTGATGACTCCCAGCTGACATCACAAGAGTGAATTTATTCATGGTTGTGGACTCTGTAGTGCTAAATCACAGATTATACTCCTCTCACTTACTGATTTGCAGCAGTTCATAAGAACTGAGATTCACAGCAAGCAGTCATGAAATCAATATCTGTGTGTGTGTGAGTGTGTGAATACATAGAGAAGGGCACATGGATTAGTATCGATCTCTTACAGCGCTTTTATATACAGTTTAGGCAAAAATGAAGTCATTTAATGTAATAATTTCAACAATATGTTGGTACATTACTACACTTCCGATTTCACCGGGGTTGTTTTGCATGCCGAGTGCTGTTGGTTTCAATCTCTGTGTAATTTTGTGAATTGCAGCATCAAGAGCACTCATGGTTATACACAGTGGGACATGAAACACAGCGTTATACTTGGAAGCTATCTGGTCATGCTGATTTTGTATTAATTTTTTATTTTTTTGTATCCAGTCTGTCAAGACATAAATTTGGATTTTGTACACTGTAAGACACAATCAGGACCGATCGGTGATGAGGATATGCTTGGTTTGGGATTAGTGTACTGTAGTGATGTTCTTACACTGGATCTTAGTGAGGGACAGGAATGTCTGACGGAATTGATCTTATGAGGACATTTTAAACAAAATGTTGCCTTTTTGGATACTGAGGTTATGGTTAGTGTTAGAGTTATGTGTAGCATAGGAAAGCATTAATATTTCAATTATTTTGTGTGTGTGTGTGTGTGTGTGTGTGTGTGCGTGTGTGTATTAGATATTCTGCCTAGGGTGTCAAAAAGCTTTTGTACGTTTTTCTGGCAACAAGCTTCCAAATCTTGAGAGTGTAAATCTCACTGGCTTTCCATCAGGGAAAACTAACTTTTGGAGAAACTCTTGGCAGTGTTTTTTCTTCTTTTTTTTTTGGACCAAGATTTAGTCACTGGATTGTACAAAAAAAAAAGAAAAAGTTTATGAAGTCTCATCTTTAATATTTATTTAAAAGTTTTGTTTGAAGCAGTAATTTATTATGTGTTATCCAACTGACTGCAGGAAAAGGTCTGTGGCTGGTCTTCTGCCATGGTAACTTCCTATTTGTGAGTAAGCCACATTTATCATCAAAAAGGTATCATATTCCTTCTCAATTTGTGTAAAATGTTTTGTATAGGCACACCACGCGAGTACTGGGTTGGACCCAGTTTAGCCTTCAGAACTGCCTTAATTCTTCATGGCATGCTGTAGATTCCACAATGTGCTGGAAACATACCTTCGAGATTTTGGTCCATCACACGATTTGTCGGCTCCACATCCGTGATGCGAATCTCCCGTTCCACCACGTCCCAAAGGTGCTCTGCTGCATTGAGACTTAATGTCTCTGGAGGCCATTGGAGTAAATTAAACTCGTTGTCGCGTTTAAGAACCCATTTTGATATGATTTAGCTTTGTGGCATGGTGCATTGTCCTGTAGTCATAAAGGGATGGACACGGTCATCATCAATACCCAGGTAGGATGTGGCGCTAAGGGGCCCAAAGTGTGTCAAGAAAATATCCACGACATCACCACGATAGCCTGAACCGTTGATGCGAGGCGGAATGGATCCATGCTTTCATGTTGCATGCCAAATTCTGACCCTACCATCTGAATCCTGTTGCAAAAAGCAAGACTCATCTGTTGTCCATTCAAATTTCCTGTTCGTAACTGACAGGAGTGACACCCGGACTGGTCTTCTGCTGTTGTAGCCCATCTGCTTCAAGGTTCGATACAGTATGTTGCGTGTTCAGAGATGCTCTTCGGCATGCCTCGGTTGTAACAAGATATTATTTGAGCTGCTCTTGCCTTTCTATCAGCACAAGCCATTCTGGCCATCCTCCTCTGACCTCTGGCACCAACAGGGCATTTTCGCCCAGAGAACTGCTGCTCACTAGGTAGTTTTTTCTTTTTCTCAGACCATTCTCTGTTATCATTCTCTGTTATAATTGGTTGTGTGTGAAAATCCCAGTAGATTCAGTAGTTTTGGAAATACTCAGACTAGCCCATCTGGTCCCAACAACCATGCCACTTTCAAAGTCACCTTTCTTTGATGCTCGGTTTGACCTTGAGCAGAACCACTTGACCCTGTCTGCATACCTAAATGCATGAGCTGCCACCATGTGAACAGCTAATTAGACATTTGTGTTAACAATACTCAAACAGGTGTACCTTATTAAGTTGCCGGTGAATGTATATCATGCATAATACTTTGTTTACCAAATATCTTTCTAATCTTGATAAAAATTTTTATATTCTTTTAAAATCAGCGGATCCTAGATTTGTTTGAAAGATGGGTTTAAAACCCATCGCAATAAAGTGACTTCAGTCAATGCTGTTGCAGAATAAGATGAAAGAAAGGGTCATTTCACTTCAGCATGCACAGCTTCAGGTGTAGGCAGAGGTAATAAGCATATATTGGATAGCGTGGAATAAAAAATGGCCCCCTCATCTTTTCCAACAGCTTCATAAAACACAATAACTCAGTGAATCTTTAGTGCCTCATTGTATATTTCCGCCACATATTGTACTGTACTGTATGCAGTCTATGCCGGGTATAGCATTCGCTCCATCTTTTCACGGCCCCTCTTTGCTTTGAACCTTTGTGCTTGCATTGATGTCGGACCACAGTTAGAGTTATTCTATCCCTTGATCTGGGTCTGTCGTTCCTGGATCATCGCGCTTGCCCGTCAGACAAGGAGCATGATGAGAAGCGGTTGTATTACACAACTTGGTGAAGGTTAAAACCCGTTTTTCATAGCAGGGTAATTGCAGATCTAATTAGTTTACCAGAAAGCAGGATCTCTGCCCAGAGCTCAGAATAAAATAAAATAAAAAGGCTCCTTTGTGCTAATTTGTTAAGTGACTGACTGATATCGCTAATAGCTGTAATAACGGTCAGGAAAAATATTGGACCCAACATAAGCCCCTTGTGGGGAGCTGAGAGAATACATAACAGAGAACATGAGAGAATACATAAAATATGTTTTTTTTCCCCCTTTTTTTTCCCCCCGGCTCGTGTTAATGTATGCATGGAATTAGCTGGCAAAGGTTTTCCTGTTAAACAAAGGGGCTCACATCCGAGTGAGAGCACAGCTCATTGGAATGTGAGATCAAGTGCAACTGAAGAATCATTGAGTTAGAGGTCACTATATTCCTCTATTAACTTGGTGCTGCTTTTGGCAGCAAGCACATAGTGTTTAATTAAGCGTGCACATACTGTAAATGTTTTATTGACCTTAATATTTATGGTGTAATTAGGTATTATGAGTGGTTTCTCATTCTGATGTTTTTTTGATCACCTTTTGCATATTTAAACGCTGCTCCTTCTGTCGTTGTTGAGTTTGAAATTGAACTCGAATTGCATGCGGGCAGTATTGTCTACCCTGTAGAAGTGGAAATCGATATCAGTGGTGAGTGTCAAAAGCTTCTGTCCCAGAGCAGACTGTCTTCTAAAATAAAATCATAGCAGAGAATTTTTTTTTTTTTCGTAAATCAAGATATGTCTGCTCACCTCTCAGACATCTCACCCTGTAACTCGCTTTCTCAGCACTGGTGTGAAACTAACCCTAAGTTTTCTGCCATATCACTAAAAACTTCCAGGTCAGGATTCTGACATTGCCGCAAAGCCTCCCTAAACACTGGTGAGGAAATGGCTACAGTGAACAGGCCAGTTGCATGGATTTGAAACTTCATTGTATTAAAACAACTGGATCCAGCTGTTTATTATTTAGGCAGTTGTTACATTGCCTCTCCGGAAAAGCGCATGATTCGATTTTTTGGATGATCGTTAAAAAGAGACAAGTCAAATGGGCATACGGTTGAAACAAAATAGTCATTTGAAAGTGTTGCGTAAGCCCACGGAAATAATGATGCTCCTTATCATGGCGTCTTCACACAGCTGCTAATTGGGTGTCTCCTTCTCCCTTTCTTCTTCTTCACTCCAGTGCCCTTTACACACTCTGCTAGTGTTTATATCATTACCTCCCTTTAGCATATTTCTTCCTTTTTTCTTTTTTTTTCTTTCTTCCCCAAGAACCAGGCAGACTGGCTTAGACAGAGAATCTCTAAACCTTGGTTACCATAGCAACCAGGGTGTGCATTAGTGTTTGTGTGTGTGTGTGTGTCAGAGAGGGTGTTGGGAGGGTCTGACTAATGAATTCCCCCTTCATACACACTGTTAAACACACACACACACATACACACACACACACACACACACACACACACACACACACACACACACACACACACACACTGGACAGATCGAGACAAAGTTGGACATGGTTAACTTGAACGTTATTATGAGTGAAGGAGTGAAAGACACTTACGGCAGTCGCATTATGTAGAGTTGATCTTATATGGAATAAATCATGTAAATACACATCATTAGGAAAAAAATAGCAAATAATCCCACAGGTGTATTTTACTCAATATACGATCTACTCATATTATAGTCTTTAATTTGTGTCCTCGCCTCACGGCGGCTGAACAGGTTGGAGCTGGACGAAGAGAAAGAGCTCATTAAAAGGCGAGTAGAAACGGAGCTGAAGAGGATAAAAACTTCACAGTAATGGAAGATTAATATTAATAAATGTGCTCGTGGAAGGGTAATTCTATGCAATATGTTCACGGTGCTGTTAGTTCGAGTAATCTGATTGGACAAGAGGCATTCCATGAGTGCTACTATAGAGATTAACAGCACTGGGACGTATAACTATACACATCACTTCGCGCCACAGGTGTTCTAATAATCGTTAATTACACTAACTCTTGGTCGCCAGCATGAGTGAACGTAGGTCCTGGAAAGAGGCGAGTGCAGCTGTCTGCCAAAACCCATATTCACGTAAGCACTTTCAGCAAGAAAGTGCATCTGATAACAAGTAGTTATTGTTACAGTAGTACATTGTTGCAGTACTGCTTCAGCGGCATTTAATACAAGTCCATTTTTTATTCATATTTTAATTTTAAACTATAAACGAAAAGCTCCTGACACTGGAGACTCCTTCCATAAATACATACAGTATGCATGAACATCATCTTGTAAAAAAGATGAAAACTTTACAAAACTGTACTTTACATGTTAGCATGGTTGCTATAGAAACATTAACTACTGTTACAAAGTAACAGTTAGCAGATATTCTAACTTGGAGTTAGAAGTGCATATATTGGTGGTTTATTCTCCTCACCTTGTGACTGCCTGTTGTTGGCCGCCAGCTCCGTCACTCGCGGTTAGCTAGCTCCGCCAGTCTTGGAAGGATACATTACAGACCAAAAGTTTGGACACACCTTCTCATTCAAAGAGTGTGAATTTGTATTATGGCAAGAAAAAAGCAGCTAAGTGAAGAAAAACACGAGTGGCCATCATTACTTTAAGAAATGAAGGTCAGTCAGTCTGAAAAATTGGGAAAACTTTGAAAGTGCAGTCACAAAAACCATTAAGTGCTACAAAGAAACTGGCTCACATGCGGACCGCCCCAGGAAAGGAAGACCAAGAGTCGCCTCTGCTGCGGAGGATAAGTTCATCCGAGTCACCAGCCTCAGAAATCGCAGGTTAACAGCAGCTCAGATCAGAGAGCAGGTCAATGCCACACAGAGTTCTAGCAGCAGACACGTCTCTAGAACAACTGTTAAGAGGAGACTGTCTGAATCAGGCCTTCATGGTAGAATATCTGCTAGGAAACCACTGCTAAGGACAGGCAACAAGCAGAAGAGACGCGTTTGGGCTAAAGAACACAATAAAGAACACAATAAAGAAAACTCTTTGAATGAGAAGGTGTGTCCAAACTTTTGGTCTGTACTGTACGTGTCGATGGAGCAGAAGAAATGGTTAAATAAACGAGCAAATAATACAGTAAATGGTGTTGTGAATACTGTTGTATAAAAGCAATATCACACTCGACACCATGCTGTTGTGCCGAATATCAGCACAGCTGTGATATCTTGGTCAATCAGGGTGCGTCATAGCCATGCTGATATTCAACACTTTAGTCAGAGCCTTTGGTTCTCAACGGCCCGTTTAGCGCTAGTGATTGTACCATATGCTATCTATGGCTAGTGACCACCTGTTATTTTGCATTTTGCACAGAGTTTGAGTAATGTCACCCGTCTCCTTCCCCAAATGTATTGTAGGCGCAGGATGAAAAATGAACCATGCTTAATTCACAAAAGAGTTTTTTGGCCATCCTGGCTTAAAACATGCAGTGGTACATGTATTAGCCTAAGCAATGCACGGGAACATTAAAGCAGGTAAACGTAAAAAGCACAAACGTATAAAGTAAAATGTGCACGTGTGACAGAGTGAGATAAAACACGCGCAAATACAAACAAACGAACACAAATAAATGCTTTTTTAAAATGCAAATGCTCAACACAGTACGCCTCTAATCATGGATTCGAAGAAAAGAAGTAGCATGCTCTTATCTTTCTCCGTGGGATTGGTTTGCGTTACACACTACTGCACTACAATACACTATAGTACATGCACAAAACACAGAAATTATTCAGAAAACAACAGTGATTACTCTCCTGATTTGTACTGATGACCTTGATCAAGAAATTATGTTGTGAGAAAAGGAAAAAAAAAAGTTGATAATTGCTCCCCTTGCGAATGCCGCTCATTAGTGCACCTGTAGCGGTTTGTGAGAACAAGAGATTGTTTGAAAGAAAATGTTTTTCTCCATTTCATGCAACACGAGGTGGCCTCGAACACAGTGCTCCTCCCTGCCGCATCTGAATTTCACAGCGCTGCCATGTGATTAAGGGACTGATCACATCCATGTGTGTGTGTGTGTGTGTGCGCGCACAAAGGTCAGAGCAGAGCACAGAGGACCTTTATAATGTCAGCGGAGCTCGTCAGTGCGCCATTATTTTAATGCAGACTCTGAGATCTAAGAGCTGCTCCAGTCTTCAGATGTTCTGCTGTTATTTCATCTGTTCCTCCCGGGAAAACCGCTGCTCCTGTCAGTTTGCGTGATATACTGGTAATTGGGGAGGACAAAAAAAAAAAAAACGTGAATTCAGCAGTTCTTTCATAAATGATGTCAAAGAGATGCATTAGACAAACCTAACTAGACTCGCGCCGGAGTTTATCTCGCTGCACTCCTTTTAGATCCATTGTAACTAGGGCTGCCAACCACTAATGGATAATCAATCTCAGTCACCAAGCAGGAAAAAAAGGGTGCAGCAATAAATAATTGATGGAAAAGGTTCAAAACGTGGATTTGTTTGAGTGACGAGACTTGAGTGACAAGAGTGTTTTAACATGGGCCCTGTGTTACAGTAGGTGACCGTTTGCTCTGTCCGAGAGATGCATGCTGGTTAATCGTATAATTAAGCAATATTAATCAGGGGTAGAGACAGATTTGGGATTCAGCCTTGTCTTAGAAGCTAGTTATCTTCGTGGCTCAGAACAACACGGACGGTTCAGAGGCGATTTGGAACGACTTAGAAGCATGTACTAAGGAGACAAAGTGTTGTTTAAGATGACATAACAGTATAACATGTGTTTTCTTGCTGAAAATGATTTTGTGATTGGTTTTCATGCAGGTTTTGGCAGGCAGCTGCTCTCGCCTCTTTCTAATACTGCAATTGTACTGAGGACTTACTTTCACCCAGGCTGGTGACCGACATTTAGTGTAATTAACGGGTATTAGAACACCTCTGACATGGAGTGATACAAATATTTAAACATGTCAAGACTGTTACGCTCTATCATTTTTCTTATGTCTATCCACATTGTAAGATTTTTTTTTCTTTTTGACTACACTATACATGGTTGATGATTTGTAATGTCTACAGTACTACCTGTTTATTGTCTTGGGCGTTGGTGGCTCAGTGGTACTATAGGTTTCCTGCCTGCAATGCAGAAGGCCTGGGTTCGATTCCCAGCCAGTGCCCAAGCCCCAGCCAGTGGATTACGTGCCAGTCCCAAGCCCAGATAAAATGAGCATCAGGAAGGGCATACGGCTTAAAACCTTGGATCGGATGGTCCGCTGTGGTGACCCCTTCCCGAAAGCAGCTGAAATACCACCAGCAACAACAACAGTACATGCTTATTGTCTATTATATTACCATCCCTGTTACTGGATGCTGGAAATTTTCTTTGGGAACAATAAAGAATGTGACAATGTACGTCGGACATGTGATCTAACTTCCGCGATTGAACACAAGTTCATATCTTCGAAAGTTCATACCTCGAATGTTTGTATCTAGGGAACTTACTATATACTAGTATATGTGCAGTCCCAAAAGAGAGTGGCTATAAGAAGTAATCCTGGAGAAGCTTCTGAATTCCACTTCAAAGTAAATGCTGGCGGATCTTTCCTGGATTTGTGTCTGGGTTTACATATTCTTTACCGGCGACCCAAGGTCATCTTTCAAAGTTTGGCCTTTCTGTGAAAGCAATACGGCCATGACTTGAAAACAGAATGGGAAAAAAAATTAACAAATAAATAACAAACAAACAAATAATTCATTCAGAGCTGTAATTACATTTGTTTGCTTTTCCCTTTTCATTTCCTTCATCGTCCTCCATCACACGTTAGTTATTTATTATCTTCTTTCCAGCTGAAAAGCACAATGAATATTTATAGATGAGTCACTCCGGCTCCTCTAAATCGCAGGTTAAACTCTAAAGATACTTTGGGCGCTGTGTTATTTTGCCAACTTCTGGCACCATTATGCAAATGATTTTTATGGTATATTGATTTTGTATAGAATCCAATTCCACCCCTGCCTTAATTATTCGTTGCTGTTCCAGTAGTAATCCTAATATGTAACCATAATATTCATAACAGCATTGCATTCAGTAATTCAGTGTTCAACGGATTGATTGTGTCAGTGCACTTTATTAAATCCAGTTAAATTCAAAAACGAAGCTCGATATTCACCAGCGAAAGACAGGAATGGGCTGAAAAGTTTGGCAGAATTCATAAATAACTCAACACAAGGATCAAGACCCAGAAGAGGTTAACGAGAATGCTGAGAAGTGCAGCAAAATATCCATTAGCAGGAGAGCTGAAGGAGGAAGTAAAAAACACATTTAGATGCAAAAAAAAAAAAAACATCCGCACCGCTCCTAGTATACAAAAACACACAATTATAAATCGGGTCCTTAGCTGGCATTGTAGTTTTTTTTGTTGTTGTTGTTTTTTTTTTTTTTTACTGTGGTCGATATTATGCTGTGGAAAGCATTGAGAGAGAGAGAGAGAGAGAATATTGAGAGACACGGTAAACAAAGAAATGCTGCAGAAATTATTCAATAAGTCTAAGGAGAGAATGTGTGCGTGTTTATTTTCTTTCTTTCTAAAATGACTTTATATTTTTATAGCTTATGTCTTAATGAATTTAAAGCAGGAAAACCATATTTGCATTACCTGGTGTCACCCAGAAGAGAAAGAGTTCCTCTTTAGAAGGAGTGAAGCCTGGAATAAACTTCATTGGTGGTCCGTGGGGGTTTAGTGATAGGAACATTAAAAAATAAATAAAAATAAAACAGGAACCATCAAATTGTTCAGTTAATTTTTTTATTTTTTTATTTTGGTCTAAGTGTTCTCACTAACAGAAAGAAACACAGAGTAATGATGAAGTTGCACTGTATACCTCATAATACTAGTTATAAACGTTTGCCTAAATATTGTTGTAACCCAGTCTAGTACTTTTTCCTTCAAGATAGACACCTTGCACTACACTATGTGTTATTTGATTCTGTTCATCTGTACATCTATCGGTTGTACAGTAGTATAGGTTCAACATTAGCATTAACAACTGGTGATTTCCCACCATCCTACTCAGACAAACCTGTCACCTGTTGCGCTGCTTTCTCCATCGCTTTGATCACTATACAGCCGAACCTCTGCATACAAACTTAATCCGTTCCAGAGGCAAAGGCGTAAAATTCATATTGCGAAACATGTTTACCCTTAAGAAATAATGTAAATGCAGATAATCCGTTCCAGTCACCTAAAAATATTTCCAATGTTACCATTTTCCAGCACCATAATCATATTTTTTTTTCAGTTAAAACAATCAAAACATTTAGAAAAGGCATGTAAGTGAAGTCAAACAAATAAATATAGACCTTACCTTAATTTATTATTCCTCTCGGCACCGGCTGCTTTTTTTTTTCCCTTCTTTTTTTATCATGATTTTTTTTCATTCTTGCTAACATCGTTGCTAAGTTTCTTATGGACCATGGTGCTGCTGTACTTATGTCTTCACTAAATCTTCGAAAATGCTTTGTACGAATTTGTAAAATTCGGAATGGAAGAGAATTTGTTTGCCAAGGTTCCACTATATTCAACTACAGTATTTTCAGAGGGGCGAAAAAGCCACTTTTTTGTGTGTGTTTTCTAGATCCATCCATCTTAATTTTCGGGTGTTGTAACATCAGCTGGTAGCAAAGACTGTACGGCTCGTATCCTCTCCGTCACCTCAATACCGTAGTTCTTGTTGACTTTAGGACTAGTCAAATTAAAACAGGTTCATGTGAAACATTAAAAATCCTGCCTGTTGATAAGAAGATGTATTATCATGACTATGTATACTACATGCACAGTGCAAAGCGGTTCACAACATCAACTTTCAATTCTGATACATATTTAAAATATTTCAGAGGTGGTTTAACCCAGAATTCAACCCCCTGGCTTCACCTTTGGTCTCTAGTCCTCCTCAGATTTGCTCCTTCTGTAATGTCAGTGGGTTTGTCCTTGCTCCTGTTGCCTCAGGCTTTACAATTCAGGACCTAAATCTAAATCCATATTCAGATCCTGTAAAACAGCTGCTGTGTGCTTTGTGACAAGGCCCATTGTTAAAAGCACTATACAAGTAAAAATGAATTGAATTGGTGATATACAGTGTCTATATACGGTGTGTGGGTGTATGTATATGTGTGTGTGTGTGTATATATATATAGACAGTGAAACCTTGGATTGCGAGTAACAACTATCATGTATCAGGCATGCGCTTCTTGTGTTGACACCGAGCGTCACATGAGCACAACTGAGCCAATGGTTTTTCTCTCTCTTGTGCTGCTGAATTGTGGGTATTCGTCTCCCCTGTTGGGTCTTAGTGCTCGTCTCTTATTGGTATAATCAGCATCTCCCTCTCCAGTTCAGCGTGTCCTTAGTCCTGTGTGTGCCTGCGCGTAATTTGACACCGACACACACGCACTTCTCTCTCTCTCTCTCTCTCTCTCTCTCTCTCTCTCTTGCCTTTACACAAACCACCCCCCCCACCCCCTCAGAGACATTACACCCACACAGCGCCTGAGTGCACAAACGGAAACACTTATCTCTCTGGATTTATTTTTACTTTATATATTGTATTAATAATTTTTATGTATTTATTTTTTGAGGCTGTGGAATGAATAACTTGAGTTTTCATTATTTCTTATGGGAAAATATGATTTGGTTTACGAGTGTTTTGGAATACAAATATATATTATTTTTTTGCAATATCAAAATAATAAAGGTTTTATCCTTAATCCATTAAAATCATACCTCTAAGATAGTATAAGTGAACGTTGAAATGTCATGAGAATTTTAAAGATTAAGTTAGTAATAAAATATGTAGAATTTCATGAATGAAATAGTATAAGTTAAATGACTGAAGCTCAACCATGTAAAATGTTAGCTCATATCCTTTAGTTGTTAATGTAGACATTATTAATGTAGACAGAAACAGAAAATCATAGAATACGGCAGGTACACCTTAAAAAAAAAGTTGAGTTGTTTTCACACATTTTGGATTAATTGGAACAATTTCTAGCAGAAAAAATATACAAAAAAAATACAATAAAATGTTTTTGTCAAAGTCTAGTTAGAACAGGTTTCCCTCTTCCTGATCGTTTTTGCATATCTCCTGGACTGCTGCTCAAAATGGATTGCTTCTAGGAAATCATAAAAATAATACCAACACCATGGGCTTTTCTTGGCATCCAAAACACGACACATTTACAGCTGCGTATTTGTTTATTTTATGTCGAGTTTAAGTGAATATTATTATAAATCTTTTATTTCTCTCTGTTCTGAGAGTGTAAAAACCCTGAATATTTACCTGGCCATGCAGGACCTCAAGTCCTAATACACACCTGAACAATCATTCGTCCATCTTCAGTAACCACTTCACCTTGGTGGACGTGGAGGCTTCAATTGGAACAATGTACATGAGGCCATGAGAACACAGCCTGGCTGAATTGTCTTTCCATCACAGGGCACCGTGCACATCTAGTTCACGTTCAGACGCTCATTAACACCTAGAGGTAATTTAGATTAGTCAATCCACCTACTGGCACGTTTCTCTTTTTTTTTTGGCATGGAGGTGGGATGAAACCAATGATCGTATACAGTAGAAAACCTACGCAGACACAGGGAGAACATTCAAAACTCCACAAGGACATTAAACCTGAGCACAGGTCCTAGCCAGAGGCTACCCACTGCCCCCACATGAAATATATTACAGTGTTGTCAGCTATAGGTCAAAAAAAGAAATATGAAGTCTAATCTCTCATATTCTAATCTAGCTACTGTACATATACTGTATGATTTAGAGGACATCATTTAGAGCACTTACTGTAAGATGTCTAAACACACTAAGAAACAGTGGTATGGGCATTACATGCTGCTGTACTGTAAGTGCAGCGTTTTTCTTTTTCTTTTTCCCTTTTTTTCTCATTCTCCCTCTGGCAGCATCTCCATTTGTCTCCTCCTGACTTTATTCAGCCTCTTATGCCTGAGTAGACGTGGGAAATGGAAGAACTGCAAGCCAAGAACATAACTGTGAAGAGGATGGAAAGATCAGTTCATAAAGAGGTTAAGCTGAGAAAGAGAGAGCGAATAAATTGGCCATTAAAATGATCACCTACAGTGTGTTAAGTCTTGATGGTTACATACTGTATAAACATTCAAGATTATAAGAGTCCAGTTCTAAATAGACAAACATTCGCTTCCCATTAAAAAAATAAAAATAAAAAAAGGTTAAAATGTGTAAATTCACTTTGTGATCTTTTCTAGACGCAGGCGAATGCCGCTGTGTGGTGTGGGTTTAAATCTAATTGTATCATTATGGTCGTAATCACTGTAACACCTGACGAAGACCTTCTGATGACCTGCTGTTTACAAACTGATGTCAACCCTGAGCCTCATTTCGGTTTGAGTGTGTGTGTGTGTGTGTGTGAGCGAGAACGGGCGATGATGCGTACACCAGGGAGCTGATTAACGGAGGGTGTTTGGAGGTATGGTGTACGAGTGTGTACACATGCATGTGTGGCAGTGTGCTTGTGGCAGCCAGCTGGAGAGCTTCTTGTTAGGGTTATTAGATGATCGAGGAGGCTTGAGGATCGATCACTGCTGCCAAAGATGCACAGCATGTAACTGATGCCCTCTTTAATTAATCCTGATCTCTAAGCGAGACACACACTTACCGCTCTTGTGAAGACATTCCACTTAACTCGGCTAAACTCGGTAACCGAAAGGAAACTTTGTGCCTCTTTTAATTTTTTCTTTAAAAAAAAAAAAAAAAAAAAGCAGACGTCATGGAGACCAGCCCAATGGCAGCATCTGCATTTGTGTGATAGTTAGTACTCTAGATTACTGAGTGATTATGTTAGAACTAACAGTAAGTATAAGCGCAGTAAATATGCATCCGTTTGCCTTGAAGCCTCGCAGCTCATGGGTCCGATTCAATCCTGTCTGTTTTTTTTTTAAAACCGGGTTTCCTCTGGGTTTATGCCATTAAAGGGGTTCGTTTTAGTAAATTCCCCTTATATAGGAATGAATTTAAGAATGTGTGCACGCATGATGCGTTGCAAAGGATCAGCATCCATGCTGTATTCGCACCGTACAAGCAGCGGCTCTTAGATAGACTCTGTATCTGCTACAAGCTTAATCAAAATAACACGCTTAAGGACGATGTATTGAAGGAGAATCTGAGCCCAAGGATTTTCTGATAGGTTTTAAACACAGTAATTTAACCAAACACCAAACCACATATTTGTAAGATAAATGACAAATTCATCCTGATTGTTTTTTTTTTTTTTTTTTTTTGTTACACTCGGTCTTCGAGCTTTGAAAATATGGCTGCTGATTGATCTGTTATTTTTGTGATGATTAGGATTACAATGGCCATTTGGATTTTATTCAGGTCTCTGTGTAATTTGTACTTCAGGTGTTCTGTATTTGAAATGCAGTGCATGATGTTTTTCATTATACATGACCAGCCCTCAGTGTGGGTTTGGGGAAAGCAAAATAGTCGGATAAAACAGTCTTAGTGCGGATTTTATTTGTATTTTTTTGTGTTATACATATACAGATGCGTACTGAAGAAGCTACTTCTGAGGTTTATGCAACATGGAATTGACCGATCTCGCTTCTATAAAGATTTCTAACTTCAGCCGTTTTGGAGAGATGATTTTATACAGTATGTGCCCCAGATCTTTTTCAGCGTTATACTGTCTCACTTCAAACGATAATCAATTAAAATGCTAATTATTCGTATTTCTCAATAAGTATTGTTACTAAAATTGGTGTAAGCTTCTAGAAGAATATAACCTATAAAAATTATTGCTTAAAGAATTCTGTGCAAAATTAAGGATTTTTTTCCAAAAAGAATAAAATCTGTAGTGTCCGTAACCATGTCAAATTCATGTTGCAATATCTTAAATCTTAAATCTTAATTTAGCATTTTACAGTAGAATAATGCACTTTTTTTATTTATGTCTTTTTATGTAAAATCTAAACTGGCCAAGTTTCATCTGAATGACAGTTAAGATCATGGAAAGATCTTTAAAAAAAAAAAGGTACGAACACTACACCTAGAGTAGGTGAGACACTTTTTAGCACCAATACTGTGACATTAATATATTTGGATCTGCTGGTATTAAATATTCAGTACTGTCCAAAATCCATGGGGTCTTTAAAGAGTGATCATTTATAGACAATTGTTTAATTGATGAAAATGCATCATTGTTGGTTTTACAGTATTTGAATACTTTGTCTGTTGGTGTTAAGTGCAGGATGAAGGCATCCATAATCTCTAACATATTTAACAGTAGCCCCCGGTGTTCTGCGCTACTTATGTGACGTACTGTCTCCTTTACCGCCTCAAGCTGCCTTGGCTCTGCACTTTAGGAGCATTAATGACACTTTGATGGACAGTTTGATTGATGTTTCCTTTTCCTCTGATTTCCCCCATGCTTATAATTTGTTGTCAAAGCAACTGCAATATAGCTTTCCCCCCCTTATGTCCAATATATGCTCTGTACTGCTGAGAGACGTTCATGGTGATTGTTATCGGTATAGACTGGGTGGTACAAATAAAGGTTACTTGTTCATTAATAGCTTGAGTCTTAGATATCACTGGACATAAGTAATTGAAAGGAAATGAAAAAGAAAAGATGCAGATCTGACATATGGCCGTGGCATCATATGAGCTGAAATATTGATGAATATTTAATTAAGCAATGAAACACGAGCGTGTGTGTGTGTGTGTGTGTGTGTGTGCGTGTGTGTGTGTGGTGTTTTGAATTGCCACAAGGGTTAGGATTTGTTTGCGGGCACAAGCCGAAGGCTATTGTTATTTTAAATACTGTAGAGCCGTATTTGAAAAGAAAAGAAAAATAAATAAAATAAATATGAACTGTGCTTTGTTTGGAATGTTGATAATAACAGGCTGTACATGTAAAAGTAACCAGCAGCGGAATAATTCAATACACATGAATCTCTCACTTATAAATAGAATTGTATCCCATAATTTTACATTTTCAGGTCCATTATTCAGAAATGATGGACATCCAGATGCTGAAACTGACCAATCTGAATAATTTATTCCAGCAGGCTGTGTATTAAATGAGGACTAAAACATGATGAATAAGGTTTTTTTAATAGAAGAATAATGAACTGTAAGGTCATGAGGTTACCTTCCCAGAGTTCAAAGGACTTTCTGAAGTGTTTTATTCTTCTTATACTACTGCGGTTTGGCAAACACATACACCACATTACACATTTTCTGTTTCTGTTAAAGTTAATGTAACTTTAACTAAAATACGATGATAACTTTAACTCCCAGGCTTCTTCTCTCTGTCTTGAAAAATAGATTAAACACTGACAATGGAGTCTGTGGAAGGATATGTGAGAAGAAAAACAAACAAACAAAAACATACACAGAAGAAAAAAAAAATTCTGTTTTGCAAAATTGGTGGTAATTAAATGTGAAACGTTGGTGAGTCACTCAAATAATTCTGGGACTTTCTTCAATTGGTAAAGCAGCAGTTACAATAGCAAAATAATTCTCACTATTAACCAACATTCATCCATTCATTCATGGATTCTCCTATATTGTTATCCTGGGGGTGGCCTGGATCCTTTGGGCGCGACTTTGGGCACGAGGCGGGGCACACCCTGGACAGGGCTCCAATCCACCACAGGGAACACACAGCATGGGGAGAAGATTCAAAGAATCAAACCTTTGACCCTGGTGCCACAGTGCTCTTCAGTACACCACCGTGCCACCCTAAGTATTAACCTAGGGTTAGGGTTAACCCAGTTTTTTAGGCTGATACTGACATTGAGATTTTATAATGAATCATCGTTCATGATCATAATCAGTGAAGATGTGACTGAACTCATGTAATAAATCATAATGCACAAGGCATGATTTGTCCAAATTATTATTTTTTTTTTTTTCAAATCTAACATACAGTACAGTAAGTGTGAAATCAGTTCTGAATTTTGAAAACCTTTTTAAATGAAAGATATAAACAAAGAAATAAACAAAATCAATGCGCCGCGGTGGTGTAGTGGTTAGCACTGCGGCCCCGCACCTTCATGGTCGATTCCCACTTCAGGTCTGTTTGCATGTTCTCCCTGTGCTTGTTGGGTTTGCACTAATAGGTTGGACTGATAAGCTTTTCACAAATTGGCCACAGTGTGTGAGTGAGAGTGTTTGCTTGTGTGACCTGCAATGGATTGGCACCCTGCCTGTATGTAGTGCCTGAGTCTCCTGGGATAGGCTCCAGGCTTCCCCCGACCCTGAATAGGATCAGCAGTATAGAGAACGAGTAAACAAAAACTAAGAGTACTCAATTCATATATGATGTTATTTTTTAAATTGTTTAGCAATGGGAAAAAAGAAATCTGATCTTAGGTCCACAGTTTTTCAAGTTTTGAAATTTCTCATATTTTAGTGTTATTTTGCAAAAAACATTTCCAATTCCAAACCAGCAAACTGAATTTTCCCATAAGAAATAGTGAAAACTCAAATTATTCGTTCTACAGCCCAAAAAAAAATAAAATAAATAAAAATACTTAATAAAATAAATAAAGTAAAAATTAAACAAATCTACACTTTACCTTTAAAAAAAGTAAAAATAAATCCCGACAGATAAGTGTTTCCGTTTGTGTGCGCAGACGCCGTGTGTGCGTGTGTGTGTGTGTGTGTGTGTGTGTGTGTGTGTGTGGAGTTGGCCCCTTCCCTCGCCTCGTCCTACACAATAAAACTTCTCCTCCCTCCCCCCACATCGCTTTTTAAGTTTCACAACAAACACACACAACGGAAACACTGTTTTAAAGGGAAAAAAGAAACCTCTTTAATGACACTCGCGTGAACGGAATCACTGCTGTGAAGTAAAAAAAATAATAAACAACAAATGAACCAGCACTTTACCTTTGAAAAGAATCGCAACAGAGCAGAGTTTTCTGTGTAAAGCAGAGAGTGTCTATCTGTGTGTGTGTGAAGCTGGGGAGGGGGGTGTAAAGGCGAAAGAGTGTGCACGCGTTTGTCGGTGTGTATGTCGGTGTCAAATTACGTGCGCGCGCGCATAGGAGACACACTGAAACAGAGAGGGAGATGTTGATTATACCAATAAGAGACGAACACTAAGACCCAGCAGGGGAGACGATTACCTACAACTCCGCAGCGCAAGAAAGAGAAAAATCATTGGCTCAGTTGTGATCACGTGATGCTCGGTGTCAAAACAAGAGCGCATGCGTGATACATGATACTCGGCACTTGTAAACCAAGTCAATTTTATTTTTTTAATCTTTGCTCGTCTTGCGCAATGCTCGCAAACTGCGTTACTTGCAATCCGAGGTTCCACTGTACTGTTTTCCTATTTACTGTTTTCCTTTTTTTCTTTTTCATACATACTGTGAATAATGCTCCTCCCATGTCCATTTATGGGCATAGGAGTCAGTAAAACTTACTGTACACATGAGCTTACTGTAAAACATGACCTTGGCCACTTCCAGTTCAAATATATTTATGAATCCAGCTGTTAGTATTTTGAGAACTAAACTGCTCCAAATGCAGATAATGGCTCTACAGCTTACAGTAAGTGCAATTTATATGTAATTGCAGAGTTATTGGAATGTTTTTAACAATGACATACTGCATGAAAATAATCTGAAATATTCTGCAAAGCTCAGAATCAGTGGATCAACATTTTGATTTACCCGATTCCTTGATTTAGATGTTGATGAAAGTTTAAATAAAAAGCAGCAACAACAACAACAACCACGACACCAGGTAACAGATTCAAAAACTGCTTTTCCATTTATGCTTGATTAAAATTTGCTCCCCTATTTCATGTGTAAACTCTTGCCAGACTATTCACCTGCATTGGCATCTGTACGAAAATGCTTTCTGCAAATGGGGACTGAAAAAACATTGTTGTAAATACAACATGGCAGACAGGATAGAGTAGGAATGGAGAGGGCTGGCCATGTGCCAAGTTGAAAATGAGACACACACCTCTTCCATCTGAATGTGGAGGGCCATGAAAGACAGAGTAACACCACTTCAGCCTTCAGCTCACACCAGCAGAAGCTGCATGCACATCTGCAGCATGTCGGCATCCGCGCACTGTCCGGGGAGTACGGATGTGACGAACGATGCTGCAATTCCTCAGCACAGGGGAAAAAAATGCTGGGAAAAATTTACTCTAAAACAACTAATGAGGTAAATTCTCTGTTTAAGTAGGATGGGAAAAAAAGGGGATTAAGCAGATGCCCTGTTATGAATTCTCTACCCTTCAGTAAATTCAGTAAATTGCTTCAAATTGCGGCACATAAATAAAATGTACAAAATAAAAATCTTGCTACCTTGGTGATGATGAGGCCAGGGAATGAGAATGGCCAGATAGGATCAAATTGAAAGGAAAGTTGCAGTATCTCACATAACCACTTGTTGAGCTTTAACCTGGTAATTGAACCCATGACCCTAGTGGTGCAATGCCACAATGCTAATCAGTACACCAACCTAACCTATTAAGGTATCGTTTTTTTTTTTTAGCTTGATACTGACATTGAGATGTGCAACCTAACATAAGGGTGTAAACAGATTGAGAATTGTTCTTTTTAAATTTGAAATTAAAGACATAAACAAAGAAATAAACAAAAACAATGCGTCACGATGGTGTAGTGGTTACCACTGTGGCCTCGCACCTCCCCGTTCAAGGGTGGATTCCCACTTCAGGTCTATTTGCATGTTCTCTCTATGCTTGTTGGGTCAGTGAATGAGAATGGTCAGATACATTAGGACTAAGTTGATGGTGAAGTTACAGTATCTCACATAACCACTTGTTATAAATGTGCTGAGCAGAAAAGCATTGCAAACACACAACACTCAAACCTTAATGTATCTTCAATCAGGTTCACAGCTTTTCAATATGTACAGTACTGTATGGGAAGTGGTGTCTCAAGCCGTTAAGATTCTGGATTATTGATCAGAAGGACATGTGTTCGAGCCCCAGCACTGCCATAGCTGAGCCCTTGAGCAGGGCACTTAACCCTATCTGCTCCAGGGGTGGTGTATCCTGTCTGACCTGGTCCAGCTTCCTAACTGGGATTTTAAAAAATAATAATAAAAAGTCGATATTCTATAAGGTACATGTAACGAATAATTGAATCTCAATCTTAATCTCAATATTTTAGTCATTTGCCTGTGCTGCGTATGATACGTTTCAGGTATTTGCTCAGCTGTATTAGGTAGAGAACGCAGCATTAGTTTTGCCAAATCTCTGTCATTTTCAGTGTTGCCGCTGTGATGGATTGCTGATCTTGCGACTACTTCATTGCTGGATTATCAGCACTGTCTGCAAAGATTAGAGAGTAGGATTCTGAGTCTGTCCGGACATAAGGCAGTCGTACTAAGCCTCCCAAGCTCTGTACTTTATTTCACTGTTGAATTGCCACTATAAGCTCTTGCATTTGGTTCCACCTCCATACTTTGCATTTTTAACACAGAAAAAAAAAAAACACTTGCTCTTATACTCTTTCCTGGTCCTGAAAGTCTTTCTTACTTTCTGTTCTTGCCACAACAATGCAGCAAAGGAGCTTATCTTTGTCTTTACAGTGACAGCAGGTTTGCTTTACTCCCTGCTGCAACAGCACAACATCAGAGAAATACCCAGTGGTATTTCCAAAGGTGTACTTTGCATGTTGCTGTCAGCATTAAGCTACAGTTAGGGCACAGCTTGTTGAATATACTCCAGTCCATCATCCACCAGCTCCACCAAAGCCTCAGTTAACAAAAACTCGTGAAGTTTGCAAGTGATGAAAGTGGATCGCAGTAGAAAAGTATGTCGGAATGAAAGTGAAAGTGGAGCTTTTATGCGCTCTTGCTGTACATGTAATTTATAGGGATAGTGTAGTGCGTCACTGTATTTTGGATGTCGTTCAGTGAAAGTGGCAAAATCAGAGCTGCACATTAGGCTTAGTTATTTATTTTTTCCTCCCTTAGAGATGCCGTTCCCCTTTCCACATGTTTTTATACACTTTCTGTAGCGAAATACAGATGAAAGTAAAGAATGAATAGGTCATGGAGAGATGTACAGTACAGTATGTTAATGCTACTTTAAAAAACTGTTTTTTAACTGTTTAAAAAATAAAATTTTAAAAATGCTTACATGGAAGCCTGACCAGTATGTTAACGGGGAGCCATCAGACTTCAAACTGTGTATTTGGGTTTTCGGGATACTGTATGTCAGATAGAACAAAAGTTATCATTACTTTTACAGTGTGTAAAATTTTACCACTAGAATATGAGAATGACATCGCAAAAATGTAGAACTCTCAAAATTAGTTTATTATTATTATTATTATTATTATTATTATAGAAAAACTGAAAACAACCATAAAAACATGTGATAGTTGTCAGTGGTTAAGGCATTGGACTACGGTTCAGAAGGTCCATAGTTCAAACCCCACCACAACCAAGTTACCACTGTTGCACCCTTGCCCTTAACCCTCAACTGCTCAGATGTGCAATAAGATAAAAACTCAAGTTGCTCTGGATAAGGGTGTTTGCTAAATGTAAATGTTAAAATAAACTAAAATCCAGTTCATCATATTGGCTATTTAGTGCTGGGAAAAAAGGATATACCACTCTATACCCGCACAATCCTGAGCCCTACAGTATATATGTTTATTTTTTTTTAAAAACAGCACAACAAATAATGACTAAAATGCTCCGAGCTTTAACGACTACATCTTCACCTCTGCCTTTTTATTTCTGGGAGCACAAAGGCAGCTGGAGAGAGGGAGTCAGGAGGGAGGGGAACGAGAGAACACTTAGAAAGCATCGAGCTCTTAGCCTTGAGAAAAGAACTGAATGTCTTTGGTGGGTGTTTGGATCTCAAATGATGTATGTAGCATTGTTTTAATTGCTGCTTTTAAAAGGTTGGCCCGTCTGACTAATTAACTTGTGGACCAACAGTGGGTTACAGTTACTAACAGGCATTCTAGAGGCTAACTCATGCTAAGAATAAACGTCTCGTGCTCCTGAAATAACGATACGCTGAGAGAGGAAATCGAGCAACTTTGGCTTTTACGATCTGCACAGTTTTATTCCGGCTCAGAGCCGTTTAAAGGAGTACGCCCCAGTGTCTTTTCCCAGTGCTTCAGTGAATCACGGATGAGCATCCACAAACTCGAACCGCATGCGTTTCACATTACACTTTCAAAACAAAACAATTGACTGTGGTGAGTTTTGACATTGCTGGGTTTCCTTATTAAGCCGATCACCTTATCTCTTACACAAAGTTCGTAAAATCTTAATAGATCTCTGCGAGACTCTTCTCTATCCTGGCTAATATTTGTGGACCTTACGCAACATCACTCCTCTTCCTTTCAGGTAATTAGCTCTTTAAAGGATGTGTGGGTGATAAATGGTAAATTCTAATTAAGCAGATTGTTTGTTATCTGTTTTATCCGTGGACTCTGAGCTCAGTGTGTGTGTGTGTGTGTGTGTGTGTGTGTGTGTGTGTGTGTGTGTGTGTGTGTGTGTGTGTGTGTGTGTGTGTGTGTGTGTGTGTGTGTGTGTGTGTGTGTGGTTTTATCCCAGGATTCAGGGTTCAGTACCATGGCCAGTTCACCCAGGGAGGTGGGCAAAAGCTGCTAAATCTCCACATTAATCTCGGTGCTGAGGTCAAGATGGTAATTTAGCAGTGTTCTCTCTCTCTCTCTCTCTCTCTCTCTCTCTCTCTCTCTCTCTCTCTTCTCTCTCTCTCTGGGGCTGCAGCGTAATCAATTGCACTGTCTAAGTCTTATTTTCTTATCACCACAATATTTAACAGCAGGAGTTAGCAATTGCTTGTTAACTTACATTGGTCTAGCTGTGTTTGCGGGCATAATAGGTCATTTCCATTAAGGGTTCTTGGAAAGCCGGGTTACTTTTTACCGATGACACAAAATAACCTTCCTTCAGCCCATTGCCTTGAGCTAAACCATCAGAATAAGTATCAACGTGATGCTGAAATCTTCAGAAATCATTGTCTGAGCCAATACTTTGCAGGTGTTTGTGTGGTTTGTTAGATTAAAGGCTTTAGTGTTACAGTATATTACAACATGCTGTACAATCTACTTCGGTTAAAATGGACTGTATACAGTATGTGGTGCAGAACCTACAGTAGAATGGTTCTGTATAGCTCAGATACTCACAAAAAACTTTATTTCCTGACCTGGTGTTTGCCACTTTTTTTTTCTTTTTTTTTCTTCTTCAGAATTAAAAATATATTTTTAAGTATATTTTTATATTTTTGAGTCACTGAAAAAACAGGCCTGATGGAGCCATCTTTACCACATGGTTGAGGTACTGTATGCTGTGTAAAAAACAAAAAAACACATTGTATATTACGGTATGTTTAAATAGTATGCATTTTTAATTGCTTTTTGAGCATTCTGTCACCTTAAGTCACTACATACTTTTAAGACGAAGTGACATCTCAAGCGTTTAGACAAGGCCTATAGTGTTCTTAGTATATTTTATTATTTTTCAAAAAAATTTGTTATTGCCCAAATAGAATAAAAGTGAAAATAACTTTTTTTTTCTTTATTGCTTTTGTTTAGCCTCTCTGTCTACTCTTCTTTACCCCTCTCTGTTCAGAACTCTGATCCAAATTCTTAGAAACCCTTCCTGCATTTCAACAGTAATTCATCACATCATTGATTGAAAGCAAACAGTTGTACGTCTAAATAAAGAGACAAAAATACTTGTTTTTGTCTTGGACTTTACTCGTCCAAACATTTGTGGTTACCTGAATATCAAAGCTACAGTATATTTGGTTCTTTTCCAGTGTCCTGGCACAAAGTTATAGAATGTCCTACACCATTACAATCTACGTTCAATGGAAATAAGGGGGACATAAGGCACTTTATAAAGCCCCGACGTCAACCCCACTGAACATCTTCGGGATTATTCTTGCATGATCACTAAAAACTCATGTCAAAGTGTTCCTGAAGCATTTTTTTTATTATTTGCATCACGTGCATATCATCTCACACCAACCATGTCCGGGCCTGCTGACCCGACATTGGTGCCTGACCTCACTAGCGCTCCAGTGTCTGAAAGTGTACGAATCCCCAAAGCCACTCTCCCACTATGCAATGCAATGCAAAGCCTTTCCAGAAGATTGTAGGTTATTATAACAGTGAATCAAAAACTAAATATGGAATGGTATGTTCCGAAGTACATATACAGTATACATGTATTATGGGCAGGTGTCCACAAACGTGTAGTGCATTTTGCTCTGAGCTGTGGAAATAAATGAAAGCATGCGAAATAAAATTCATCATTTTTACTTCATAGGGTATTGACATGTGTAACACCAGAGGCCCACACTACTGGATACAGACCCATGTCAACATCATCCTTTCCTGTCACCATGTGTGTGTGTCATCACTCTCCAAAATGACATCTCCAGCAGTGTCTTTTTTTTTTTCTTTTTTTTTT
>JAAGKR010002646.1:63042-85542 GCA_011419295.1 Clarias macrocephalus | reverse complement strand
GTTGTTTGCACATTTGCACGTGCTCGTTATGTTGTCTTTTTCTGTATAGAACTTATAATTATAATTCTCTGTATAGAACTAAGAAACTTAGATAGTTTTTGTTAATCTATAATGTTAATATGTTTTGACTTGGCTAGTCAACTATTTGCTTGTTAGTTAGTTAGTTTTTTTTTTTTTTTTTTTTTTTATGTATGTTGTGTGTAGCACCTTGGTCCTGGAGGAACATTTATTTATTCAATTTTATGTTTAATTTACGAACGTTGTTTCGTTTCACCATGTACTGTACAGTATATGGTTGAAATGACATTAAAAGCCTACGTGACTTACCCTGACACACCCATCACTCTGGATTAGGCTCAGTCTGGACTCTTTAGACCACATGACGTTTTACCATTGCTCCAAAGTCTGATCTTTATTCTCCCCGGCAAATTAAAGCCTTTTTTGGTTTGTTCTGGCCACGCAGCTGTTTAGTCCCCATTTTCATCACATTGTGTGTGTAGGGAAATGCTCTTACTTTCACTGTTAAACATAGCTGTGGTTTTTATTGTTGATCTTTTAGCATAAACTTCACTAAGTGTGTACCAAGTGTTGTAGGTCATCTCCATTCACGATTTATTTTTCCCAACCACATTTCTTCCACAAAGCTGACAGTTCAGCACGATCCCTCCAGGTTTTGATAATGTGTTCTTAACTCAGTTCTAGTCATTTCAAATCTCCTTAGTTGTTTTCTTTGCTTAATGCATCCCAATCATCTGACCTGTCTGAAGTTGTGACTTTTTTTTTTTTTTTTTTTTTTTTTTTGGCCAGGCAGTGTAAAACATCATTTACAAAACATATTTCTGTCTCTACTCCACCTGCATTCATGAGATTTTACATTCTTGTATCTATTTAAAAGGTTACTCAGGATGTGGGTCCAAGTTAAACTTCATATCATATGTATAACTTTGTATCATTTTCTTGATATGCTTCTTTAATAGTGATGAAGTAATTTCAATTAAATTGTACTGAAAAACTTTTGAAACACATTACGTAAACATTCAAATTCTAACATTAAAGATTAGACTTCTGGATTGTTTAAGTGCTCGTGTATACTGTATGTAAAGTTCCAATACCGAAGCTACTTTGAAGATTGATAGTGATATCCATTGTTTAAAAAATCCGATCTTCACTAATGCCTTATGTTAAATCGAATATAAAAAAAAACAATTACTGCAAAAATCATGAAAAGGTTATTAATGATTATTAAGGCTTGTTCTTAATCAATTTATCATAAATAATAAGAAGCTATTTATATATATCAGTTATAAAGGCCCAGTGTATGTAGACAGTTAGTCATCATCTATAGCACTTTGTTCTGTACACTGGGGTGACCTGAAGGCTGTCCCAGGAGACGTAGGACATGAGACAGGTTACACCCTGGACACCCTGTCCATGTGCCAATGTGCCAACATTGCCAACATTGGCAATGCTGAAATAATCCCAAAATAAGCGTACCTTTTTATAAAGGGAACTTTTACACACACACTTTCATCCTCTCTAGCCAAATCTTAAGCCTTATATAACACTAACATAAGATTAGCACAGATACACAACTCCTTGCGACTCCACTTCACCCGAGCATTATTGTGGATTTGAAAACACAACACTGCCCACAAGTGGGAAACAAATGAACTGCCAGTTCTTGTGCTTGTGTAAAACTCTGCACTTTATATACTGTAGGAAATGCACATGAAAGAGTTCGACATAATTATGGAAGACAACTTAGTGCATTAATCACAATAACTGAGGGGGAACAAACAGCTGCGTCGAACCCTGGTCCGAGTGTTCTGTAGGAAACAATAACGCTATATAGTAGTAATTCGGTTCAGAACGGATGTCATGGGTCGTAAAATATCACTTATAGTTCACGATGATGGAAGAACTATTGTACTGTTCATTATGATTAATGACCTATTCTACTAGAATGAACACAAACACACCCACAGAGCACGAGAGAGAGAGAGAGAGAGAGAGAGAGAGAGAGAGAGACGGAGACATGTTTTCCTGCTAATGTTCTGCAAAGGAAGGCGTCACTCTTTACTAGTGATTAGTCTCTAATAGCATTATTCACTAGGAAACACCTGCAGCCAAGTATATATATATATATATATATATATATATATATCCATTTGTCCACAGTTTTACTTCACTCGCCTACAAGCTGAATTGTTCACTATCATTTGGCCCACATACAGACTGACCCACATTTGTCTCAGTGCATCATGCTTAGAAGACGTGACAGCTTCCTCCCACTGTAAGATTAGATTAATTTCATATATTTTTAATTACATTGCCTTGTTCATACAATCTAGACAAGCTATAACTGCTGTCTGGATTCCCCCGAGGTCCAAACCAGGGGGTTCAGTGATTTTTTTTACCCCTACATTGGTCATCACAACTCATATTTATTATCTGTATATCTGTACATTTATTTATTATTATTATAATTATATTTTATTTTATTATTAGCGCCACTTATGTAAATTATATTAGTGCCACATATATGTGCCAGAAGTACAGCATGGGTCAATAATGATTATATATATATATATACGGAAGCCTTACCAGTACTATGTGTTAATGGGGAGGTTTCAGACTTCAAAAGTTATTATTACTTTTATAAAGGCTAAATTTTACCACTACCAGAATATGGGAATAATGTCACAGAAATGTAGCACTCTCAGAATTAGCATATTATTATTATTATTATTATTATTATTATTATTTAAAAAAAAACATTTTTGGTCATAGAAACAACCAAAAACAACCCTAAAAACATATGATCATGTTTTTTTTTTTTTTTTGATGAGTCCTGTTTGTATAGTTGGTTAAAATGAAATAAAATTCTATTCATTAATTGGCCTAAATAAAAGATATGTTACTTTAAACTGCACATTCCTGAGCCCTATATAAGTTCAAAGCAACAGTTTTCCTTCATGACTCAATTTCAATTTTTTAAGAATTTTAATTGTACCCACAGAGGAAAGTGCCATCGTGGGTGTTCGGCGCATTTTTTTAAATCCATGCAATAACATTACAATATTTACTTTTCTATTTATTCCATATCCAAAGAGACTAACAAGTAATCCAATGCAAGTGTTTAGCTGGTAAAATATTTGACAATGATAAATGAGCTGCAGAGCTACAGTACATTCACAGCGAGTAACCAAAACAAGCAAGTACGACACAGCTGTAGGAGTAGCGGTGAGTGCTGGAGATAAACACCAGCATGATAAAACCCTTTCCAGTGATGTTAACTCAAAAGCTAAGTGAATCACATGAGACGCCAGACAGACAAATACGCACACACACTCTTCGAAGGACAGCTGCATCAGTCTTAAAGACTGCGAGAGTATATGCAGAGTGAGAGATGCTGGCAAATCATCCCAGCTTTGTTTGCTTCACATCAAGTCAAATATTAGTATCAGGAATGAAGAAATTATAAATCCTGTTATGCAACAGTAAGCTCTGACCGAGTAAACTGATTGGACGAGAGGCATCCCCGGGGTGCTGATAATAGAGCATAACAGCACCGGGATGTTGCACTATAATGTATGTATCTGTCAACTGTCAGTTGGAGGGAAAAGCGCCTGCCACAAGCCACATCCAAAACCAGTCACTCACTCAAAACTATTCACATTCAAAACACATCTGATGAGATTATTTCATCTTAAAAGACACTTTGTCTCCTTAGTAACTGGTTACAAGTCATTCCGAATTCCTCTGAGCCGTCCGTGTTGTTTTGTCTATGCGACAAAAGCTAGCGAGCTATGAAGCTAGCTTCTAACACAAGAATCCCAAATCCCAAAACCCATGATCAAGGGCACTACTCAGTGTGTGGAACAAGGGCTTGTATGCCATACATAGCGCACTAGCTTTCCATGTTATGCTATTTGGGATTCAACCCATGAAAAATGTCCCGATGAAATCCAGATGTTAGCTGAAATCCTGATGTTAGCTGAAGTCCCGATGTTAGCTGTACTCTAAAGCGGAAATATCCAGTCACACAAGGATATGTTTTGGCAGTGAAAAATAACTGTTTAAATAAACAAAACAAATCATATTATCAATTATTTGTTGATAATAAATGGTGTTTATGAAACTGTTGTATAAAAATCTATATCATTTAATTCAACCTTAATTCACATGTTTCGGTTGGATCGAAACCTACCTGCCTCTAATGCAGATTAACAGTAGAGGATCACGTCAGTGCTTTCTGGTTTCTGTGTAACGTTACAAGCTGATTTTTATTTATTTTTTTGACAAAATGTGACCAAAAGTACCGTGTTGTTTTATAATACCTGACTTATTGCTGTAATTACTACAGTATGTATAAGAGGAATAAAAGACGTCAGATGGCTGCTTTAGGAAAACAATCATCTTTGTCATCTTTTTAACTGTAATTTCACTTTGCATTAGGGCCACGTCACACCACCCGTATCTCATTATCCTATTCATCCCTTCCTTCCACAACTGTCTGTGTATTATTTCCTTGGCAGTGGATCTCGCATTTGTATTCGCTTTTATTCCTTCCATCGTTCACTCTCAGTTTTGTACCTTGTGCTGTCAGCAAATGCTCCAATAACAATTGGTTGGACCTGAGCTCAGCTAAAATATCTAGTATAAACTTCATAGTATGGTATAAAATGCTTATTTTTGCAAATTCAGAAGGATAATGAACTCTGAGGTGAGAGTAAATATTTGTTGTGTTGCACAAAATTTTGTATTTGTACATATTTTCAGTGGATAAAGCAAGTAATATCTTATCCTGAACCTTTTTTTTTTTTTTTAAACCTAAAACAAATCAGCCAAATATCTGCAGTCGTCTGCAGTAGACAGACCCGTGATGATGGAAGGATCCCAGGACTCCAGGAATACGTTATGGTCTCTGATATCCATAAAAGCACTGAACGGTGTTGTTGTTGCTAGAGTTTGTCTTCACTCAGACAGACGCTTGCCTTCGGTGTGATGATGCACCAAAGCCAGTGTTATTACTTTTCGGTTTGCTTTACTTGCTCTATCTCATCTCCGCCAAATGTCTTGTGGATGAGCTGAAAAAGCCTTTTCTCAGCATGACCATCCAATTTGCATCAAATACACAATGCAATAATTGCCTTCTGGGACAAAATTTGTGCACAACATGCTGTTCTTTGGGCATTGAAGCCCAACATGCTACAATTGTACCTAACACCTAAACTGACAGCTCAGGGTGCACCAGGATTTATTTAGACTCTGTACTTTTGTTACCGTGTATATCAGTCCTGCTATCTCGCACATGGTTGATGGGAACACGGTTAACGTTTGTGACTTTCTTGGGCCACATTGGGCAATTACAATATTACTGGCACAATGTTACTCTTGACCGACATTATGGTCACTTAATTGCGAATGGAATAAATTAGATTAGATTAGATTAGATTAGATTAGATTAGATTAGATTAGATTAGATTAGATCAAACTTTACTGTCATTTTGCAAAGTACCTGTACAAAGCCAATGTAATGCTCATATAAGTTAGGCAGTGTTGTGTGTAACGCGTTACAAAGTAACAAAGTAGCGTGTTAGTGTACTCGGATTACTTTTTTGATCTAACGCGTAGGTCCGCCATTCAAGTACCCAGTTACTTAGTTACTTTTTCAAAAATGTAATCTGTTATTCAGACAATTTATGTAATCCGTGAGACAGACAGCAGTCATTCCCAATCCGTTAGTGTGTGTGTGTGAGAAAGTCGTCCTACAAGCCCCGCCCCCGATAACCCGCTCACCTCTGTTATTCCTGCTGTTATACCCCTATCTCACCTCTGCGGTTTGACTATGCGAGGACCGACGTGCGGAAAGATGGAAACCTAATCACAGAGCTGAAACTCGCGGTGAATCATGATGACCCGTACTTACGGCCACCGCGCGAAACCGCATAGGTGAGACAGGGGTATTAGTAGTTAACAGATTATGGGCCAAACTTCACTGAGTGATGATAGTAGAATAATTATAAAGGTCTTGACTAAAACAACATGCACGAGGAAGCACAAAGGAGTTTTCATTTTCTGCAGTGGAAAAGTGCTCGAACTAGTTACTTTTATCAGAAAGTAACGCAGTAATGTAACGGATTACTTTTTGAAGGCAGTAATTTTGTAATGTCATTAGTTCCTTTAAAAAGTAACATCCCCCAGCACTGGTTATAAAGATATTGTATATTATTTATGTTGATAAAATATCATTAAATATCATACATAATGTCAAATAAATGAAATATGTAGTAAGTCCAGGCAATAATAGAAACGACTAACAGGCTCAGCAGCACTGAGAACGAGCCATGAGTTTGAGTTGTGGACTGGGAGATCCCATCATATATAGTTGTAGATGAATTCTGCAAAACAGCCAAAGATTTCATGAAATTTTTATTTTGGTTATTTTGCCTTGGCGGTCTGCCTGCAAAAGTATAGCAGATAAGGAACCAGCTGAACAAACACCATGCTGTGGTAAATGCCATCCGTGTGTATAAAGATGTTTAGAAGTTGTTGGATAAATGTCATTTCCTCACGTCACGCTTTGATCAAGTTGAGGGATAGTTAAGTGTCATAAGGACATAAGCCTGTAATCAGACTGTCCTTCATCAAGACAGGGAAGTGCCTGTACACGTTTAACAGATTACAGACAACAACTTTGTAAACCCCCAAAATGAGCAAATAAATAGACATTTAGCTAGCAGTAGGCAGTACAGAACAGGCTAAAGGAATCAATCATTATTTCCACATCGATGTTCGTGTGAGTAAAGATCAGGCTTGAGAAGCGATGATGATGAGGTCAGAACGAGATTAGTTTGAGATAGATCCCATTTCAAATGTAGAAGCAATGCAACAACTTCTGGTGGGGACCAAATAGGAAACCAATATGCGTGTGATGTGTGCAAAAGAAAAACACAAACCTCATGGCCAAAAGTTTGTCATCACCTGTCCAATACTTTCTCAAACTTTATGCACAGATTTGTACAGACTGTATTTGCATGCTGGTGCATTACAGCTTCTCTTTTGGCTCAAAGGTGTTGAAGTATGACAATGCCCCTTGCACAAACCACCTCTATTAAGTCATGATTGGTCAGGGATGGAGTGTAAGAACTGGAAGCCCTGACCTCTAACCCATTCAATACCAATAAGATGAAATGTCTGACTTCACCCTCCTCACACAACTGACCCCACTAACACTCTTTTGGCTAAATGGACATACAGACCTTCATCAACAGACCTTCAGCCATGCAGTGTGTGTTTTTTCTTTTGCACAGATACATTGGGGCAGTAGTGGCTCAACCGGTTAAGGCTGAATCGAAAGTTCTGTGGTTCAAGTCCCCTATCTGCTCCAGGGGTGCTATATCCTAGCTGACCCTGCAGTCTGACCACAGCTTACAACTGGCATATGCAAGAAAAATCAACAACATAATAATCGACAAATAATTGAAACTTATTATTATCTTTCAAAATGTAGGGGTTTGCCTTCCCAGAGGATTGACAGGAGAGTCTTCAAAATGGATATGATGGTCAGGTATCTGCAAATGAAAGGCATGCCAGTGTAGTGGTTAGCACCAGGGCCTGCAAACCCTACCTAGTGCATCAAGTCCCCTGGGACAGGCCCTGAGCTTCCTCTTGGTCATATAGTGTATTCAAGTTCAGTAAAGCCTACAGTTTTCAGAACTGTCTATAACAGAAAATATAACCACAGCAAATTCGATGCTCCTGTGCCCAAAGAAGAAACACTTTCTTTTTACTCTGCTTGCAAAACTGTTATCTGACCATTCAGGACAAACTCTGATGAGTGGTGTGTGCAGACAGACGCTGTCCCTTACCAGCAAGCCACATCGCTCTAGGCAACTGGAGCACCAACATTTACGTTAGTCACATCATTATTTTCGTCCTAATAGCTTTGGAGGAACACATGGGACTTAAGAATGAGACAGCGATATGACTTGACAAATGTTTTTGTAATTTCCTTTTTTCATCATGTGACTTGGGGCCTTGGGGCAATGTTGAACGGTGGTTACGGCTCCGGGCAACCGATCAGAAGAAAGTGAATTTGAGTCTTTTTTGTTGTTTTTTTTCCTAATCTTGAGCAAGGCTTTTTTTATTCTACAATCAAAGCCAAAGTGGGGTGTTTTTGTGAATGACATTTTCTGACAACATGCAACAAAATCAGTAAATGTCAATGTCGACGTGGAGCATATTCAAAATCAAAAGGATAATTAAAGGCTCCATCTCAGTTTGATGGTCTGCGTTTCTAACAAGGAGGCCAAAACAATCCATTTCACTTGACGACTGCCTTGGCCGAGTTTATTCTCAGAGGTGGATGCTCATGTGACTGAGTGTGATCTTTGCATTTGCAGTACCAGGCATGGGATTTTTGGTTCCCTTGCTGGCATTTTCCCTAGACACATGCTTGGGAACGGATGCAAATGAAGACCCAAAGCGTACAGAATTGAGTCGGCCATGCAAATTCAGTTCAACTGTGATTTTAGTTTGAATGTGAAGAAGATACTCAATAGGTCAACCCGAGAACAATGATTTAACTCACTGACTTCAGGTGCTATTGACTTGACCTTTCCATTTGTACTGCAACCAGTGTGATAAGTCAGTGAAATGATACTAAATTGCATGTCTAGTTTGTTGACCAGGTCTAGTGTAATTGGATATTTGATTGGCCTGCAGTTTGCTCAAGGGTTGATGAACACATGAGGAACATGCCAACTATATATGGCTACTATATCTTGTTTAAATGACTGTAGCATCCCAAATGACTATTGATCTTGTACCACAAACACACTACATGCTTTTGAATCCCCCGGTCTAGGCGGAGGTGTGCCGAGAATAAGAATGACATCTTTCAGAACAAGCAGCCACGCCATTGTTTGTACATGGGTTTTAAAAATTCCAACATAAAAATTGTTAAATGATACAGAAGCCTTTTTATCCCCCCCTTTGCACACAATGTAATACGAAACAGATAATTTAACGTGGCTGTGGGATACTGAAGACGGAACTGATTTTCTATTCATGCTCAATTTGCTATTTCAAGGTTGCAAATGAATGCATTTCTGCCTATGTTGTTTGCGCAAATGAAACTCTGTGCTTAATTTACATGAACTGATATTATTACAGTGTGTATTTATATCGAAAAAAAATCCACACAATTGCAAATTTATGTAGAAATCTTTACTGTATGTGGACAAAAATTGCAATTGTGTGGATTATATATATATATATATATATATATATATATATATACAGTATATATAAGATTTCTGCATAATTTTGCAATTGTGTGGATTTTATCTATATAAATACACACTGTAATAATATTATAAATATATACAGTATATATATTCGGGGAATACAATCATGTCAAAACCACAACGAGCCAGTCCAGATAACACAGTACTTACCAAAGCTGAACAGTGCGTTGGGGCCAACAATGAATAAAAAAAGCAGGCATTAAAATGATATTTTATTTAAACTTTATTTAATAGCTCTCCTTTTAAAAATAAATATATACGGTAGTTAAAAGCACTGTTGTATTTCTTACCCAATTAAAAATTCACACCATCCTACAGTAGCAGTGTGAATGAGAAATTTGGGGTGAAATTTATTTTCCTTTTCCTTGAAAGCAAAGCTCTGGGAACGGATCTCTAGTACGCAAAAAGAAAAAAGGGCAATTCAGACATGAAGGATTATTAGAAACCAACTCTGTACTGTAGATCCGCGCAACATGCACAATCTACATTGCAACGGCTCTGCTAATGGGGAAAATGTCAACACATCATAATTAGTTTATCTTCTGTTTTATTTTTTTTTCTCCTTCAGCCCCATGTGCAGAACATGTGATTTAAACCTGCCGGTGTTTAAAGACGGCACCCTTTTTTTTATTTAATGACTTGTATCGTCACACCCTTGCTGTGTAGTTCCCTTCAAGCATCTTGCTTGTCTTAATTAATTGACAGTCGTTTAGCTGGATAATGCAACTGTCAGTGAGTATCTGGAAGAGGAAGAGAAAAAAAAACGTGTCTATATAAAGAGGGAAACATATTGAGAACATTAACTAACAGTGGCGAGGACATGAAGTGCAGCCGATAAAAGTGGCTTTTAAAACTGGCATTTACAGAACCTATACTGAACAACTTCACTTCAACTAGAACACCTTCATTACAAAACTGTAAAAGGGTAAAAAAAAAAAAAATTCCTTTGAAGTGATTAGAGTGGCTTTGGAAACCTTGAAGCAGAGGTTTTTAATTTCTTGCCGGTATAAGCGCTACTACTGTAACCTTCATCACTTCATAGTATTTGGGAAAGTCATGTGGCTTTTGGAAATAATTTGTATTTAAAAGAACATTTTGCGTTTTTGCTGTAATAATGATGGACGCTTGGGCATGCACGAGTCAACACACAACAGTTCAGGGTATTTGAGTACACAGTGTTGGCTGCTGTAAGCCCTCGTTCCACACACCAAGTAGTGCCCTTGATCAGAAGCTAGAAACAACACGGATGGTTTAAAGGCAATTCAGAACGACTCTGAACCTTCGCAGTTGTATTTTCTTGCGTTTGTGACTAGTTTTGAATGTGGGATTTGGTAGACAGCTGCTCTCTCCTCTTCTTGGCGCTATTCCTGATAAGCAGTACCGGAACGTACCGGCCTATTTTCACTCCCGTTTTTTGGCCATCCGATTCCCAATCCGAGTCCCAGGCTTACTCCCTGAATCAGTCTCACATCCCAGTCCACTGTCCCAGTATCACCTATTTCTCATTAGTACAGACTGCAGATGCTCTGTTAGACCTTGACATTTATTCAGCATGCAAGTTCCAATCTCCTTTTTATGCGAGTCTGCCGTTAACCGTTAATGACTCTTCATCAGCTTCATCGATTCTGCTTCCGCGTCCCTGCAACAAATTGTTTGCCCCACGTTTACTCTCATTGCCTGTTTTTAAATCCTCACTAACAACACTTTGCACATCGGGCTCGTCATTTTAATCATTGTTCTGCTAGACATAATATTACAGAGCTGCTGAGGCGACATCCTGGTCACAAATTAATTTATTGAGGTCAATAATCAACTCGTGGCAGCTAATGTATTTTAAAAAATATGCTAGACACACACACGCTCACACACACACACACACACACACACAAAAAGATTGAATTACTGAAATGTGGCTAAATAATATAATCATGGGGATGATTAATAATATTCCGCTTTACTTCTGCTATGGAATGAGACATAATTTCATCCTGGAGTCAATGGCGTTGTACCATGGATATGTCCATGTTATTAATTCTCAAAGTGAAGAAACTTTTTTGTACACCCCCCCCCCAAACACACACATGAAATAATTAACCGGAAACCAGAAATTAGTTACGACATTCCACACCATACATTATTGATTCATGGGCTCGAGTAACACAATACATAATATTCTCCGTGCAAATGATTCATTGTGTGTGGCCACAAAATGATAATGTGTGGCCTCAGTATATTAATTTGTATCCATGCCTTATTAAAAATAACGACTCTGTTACTTTAGTGGCTTTGTAGAATATTGCAAAAAAAAAAAAAAAAACTTCCCTAGTTAAACAAAAATGAAAGCAAGTGCATGAAGCAAAAGACTAATTAGTGCAGGACAACATCATTCCACAAAACAAAAATAATGATAGAATAAAATCTGGTTTATCTGGTTAAAGGTCCGGTCTCCTACAGCCATGCACAAGCACATCAATTAAAATCACAGTGTTGTTAGTTCCATTAATATCATTAGTACTTCAGTAATATTATCATCCATGAATATGTTTTTAACTGCAATAATTCATACTTATTTCTTGTTCGTCGTGTCCTTTTTTCTGTACAGTTGTGGCCAAAAGTTTTGAGAATTACATAAATATTGGAAATTGGAAAAATTGCTGCTTAAGTTTTTATAATAGCAATTTGCATATACTCCAGAATGTTCTGAAGAGTGATCAGATGAATTGCATCGTCCTTCTTTGCCATGAAAATTAACTTAATCCCGAAAAAAACTTTCCACTGCATTTCATCGCTGTCATTAAAGGACCTGCTGAGATCATTTCACTAATCGTCTTGTTAACTCAGGTGAGAATGTTGATGAGCACAAGGCTGGAGATCATTATGTCAGGCTGATTGGGTTAGAATGAGACTTGACATGTTAAAAGGAGGGTGATGCTTGAAATCATTGTTCTTTCATTGTTAACATGGTGACCTGCAAAGAAACATGTGCAGCCATCATTGTGTTGCATAAAAGTGGCTTCACAGGTGAGGATATTGTGGCTACTAAGATTGCACCTAAATCAACAATTTATAGGATCAATAAGAACTTAAAGGAAAGAGCTTCAATTCTTATTAAGAAGCTTCAGAGCGTCCAAGAAAGTCCAGCAAGCGCCAGGATCGTCTCCTAAAGAGGATTCAGCTGCGGGATCGGAGGGCCACCAGTGCAGAGCTGCTCAGGAATGGCAGCAGGCAGGTGTGAGAACATCTGAACGAACACAGTGAGGCCAAGACTTTTGGAAGATGGCCTGGTGTCACGAAGGGCAGCAAAGAAGCCACTTCTGTCCAAAAAAAAACATCAGGGACAGATTGATCTTCTGCAAAAAGTATGGCGAATGGACTGCTGAGGACTGGGGCAAAGTCATATTCTCAGATGAAGCCTCTTTCCGATTGTTTGGGGCATCTGGAAAAAGACTTGTCCGGAGAAGAAAAGGTGACGCTACCATCAGTCCTGTGTCATGCCAACAGTAAAGCATCCTGAGACCATTCATGTGTGGGGTTGCTTCTCATCCAAGGGAGTGGGCTCACTGTGCCCAAAAACACAGCCATGAATAAAGAATGGTACCAAAACACCCTCCAACAGCAACTTCTTCCAACAATCCAACAGTTTGGTGAAGAACAAGGCATTTTCCAGCACCGAGCCATAAGGCAAAAGTGATAACTAAGTGGCTCGAGGACCAAAACGTTGAAATTTTGGGTCCATGGCCTGGAAAGTCCCCAGATCTTAATCCCATTGAGAACTTGTGGTCAAGAGGCGGGAGGACAAACAAAAACCCACTAATTCTGACAAACTCCAAGAAGTGATTATGAAAGAATGGGTTGCTATCAGTCAAGATTTGGCCCAGAAGTTGATTGAGAGCAGCCCAGTCGAATTGCAGAGGTCCTGAAAAAGAAGCGCCAACACTGCAAATACTGACTCTTTGAATAAATGTCACGTAATTGTCGATAAAAGCCTTTGAAACGTATGAAGTGCTTGTAATTATATTTCAGTACATCACAGAAACAACTGAAACAAAGATCTAAAAGCAGTTTAGCAGCAAAACTTTGTGAAAATGAATATTTGTGTCGTTCTCAAAACTTTTGGCCACGACTGTAGATGTGTTTTCTCTCTCTTAAAGGGTCATTACTTGTTGAAGCATCTAAACAGGATAATCTCTAACTCATAAATCGTAATGGTTGTACAAATCAATAGTAAGTGTTTCAAGGGAATTCGATAATCCTTTAAGTTTGTGGATTTAATGTTAAACCGAGATACTCACGGTCCATTGAAATGCTCCTTAATGAACAGATGAGAAGTGGTGACGCATCAGAAATTTCCACTGTTCTGACTAAATCCAATCAGGATTATCACTATAATGAGAAGCAGCTGTGTCTGTGTTTTCCAAGCACATTTCTGAAATCCATTTCACGCTATAAACATTTTTTTTTACTCTATAAACTCAAGATATGACGGCACAGTGGTGTTTTGGTAAGCACTGTGGCGTTGCACATCCAGGGTCAGGGGTTCGACTCCATCGACATCGTGTCTACAGTATATCCATGTTCTTCCTGTGCTTGGGTACTCCGGTTTCCTCTCGCAGTCCAAAAACATGCAGATTACGCTAACTGGTATTTACACATTGCGCATAGTGTGTGAATGTGTCTATGCTTGTGTGTCCTGCGTTGGATTGGTGTACCTCTGCGTGTACCCTGTACAGGATAAGCAGAGAGAGAGAGAGAATTCCAGATACCTGGTTCTAATAGGCTGTGTTTATTAATAAGGCTAAAAAGCTCCACTATAATTATAGCTCTGTGATCTTTAATAATCTAGAAAACACAAACGAGCGAAAATGTAAATAGCCACATCATTTGGGCAAATGCATCATTTGTAAAGCCATATTGGAACAACGTGTTCCTAAAGTAATTCTGCATTTTATAAATAATAAAAAATATTATTGCAAAATTAGCTATTTATTATTGTGACCAATAATTTAAACAACTCTAATCTGTCTATAACACATTATAAACTGTGTTAGTCAAGCAAGCATTTAAGTCAAGTATATTAGAGAATAGAGCCTATCCCAGGAAACACCCTTTAACGAGCTGAGGACATACACGCACACATAGTACAGACAACTTGGGAATGCCAGTTAACCTAATCTGCATGTCTTTGGACTGTGGGAAGAAAACCAGAGTACCTGGAGGAAACCCACCAAGCACAGAGAGAACATGCAAACTCCACCCACACAGCCCTGAGGCAGTAAAGTAGAAAGTAGTTCCCACTGACATGGAAGAGGAAACTGGAACATGTCACACCTATAACATGCCAAAGTCACTATAACAGTGAGATCTTGTTTAAGAAAAATGTTGGACTCACTTCTTGAACTTCGTCAAATCTGAGGCAACAAGCAGTTGCGCGCTACAGGGACTGTGACCAGAGGTTTGTACTTAATCGTTGCTGGAAATACATACATAAATAATGTACAGTAGACTCATCAGCTAAGAGGATTTAAGTTGTTTTCTTCTACTAGGATCTCAAGTCAAACATCATCATTCGCAGCAATATTTTGTGCCCCAGGTAACATGGTGCAACTTACAAGATAATACAAGAGCTTCAAATACAGGATTGCAAATAAAGAGTCGAGCTGATGTCATATGCTCTGCGACGTACGGTATCGTGCACCATCCAGGAAGAAATGACAGAAAGGCAGTCAGAAGTTAGATGGTGAAATATGGAATAAAGAAGTTGGATTGAATTCCTCCAAGAATGGAAGCCATAACAAAGAGTGTCTAGGAGCAATTATTTTCTGTGCCGGATACAATAGACTGATAAGAGACCTTTCCATTTTTGTGATTAAATATTGTTTCATGGATTCATTCATTGTACCACTGCTTTTGATGAAAGGAGAATTTTTCAAATTCAATATTTATATAAAGAACACAACATTAAATTTCATGCACTAGTTTCTCTGTTTTGCTTATTAACACACAGCTCTGGAAGAAAAAAAAAAGAAAGAAACCAATGTATTTTTTTTCTTAAATGAGCATCTCTACGAGTATGGCAACCATTCCATTCCAGTGTGTGTTGAATTCCAACTCCTTCAACTTTATGAGGTATTGATTAGGCGATGAACAAAAGTATAAAAACCACTGAAATCTTGCTATGTTACCAGCTGGATGTTAAAAACAGTGTTAGCAGTGGAGTGGTGACAACAAAGTACACTAGGGGCAACAAAGCTACAGACTGGCCAAGGGCAAAAGGACTCTCTACCAACAGGAATGATGTCAAACTCATTTGAATGTCACTTCAAAAACCAAGTGACCTTCAAGCACAGTGGCAACCTGAAGCTGGGGTGAAGTGCGTGGCAAGGACGATTCAAAACAAGCTCCTAGAGGTCATGGAAAGCCAGAAAAAAAACCTTCATTAATGAAAAGCAAAGAAAATGAGGTTTATACAAGACCATAGAAATTTGACTGTAGAGAACTGGAGTAAGGGTTTTTTCTCTGATAGTCCAATTCTCAGCTTTGGCCAAAACCTGGTTGTTTTATGGTTAGAAACATACCTGGAGAGGCCTACAAGCAACAATGATTCTCACCGACTGTGAAATTGGTGATGATCTGGGGGTCCTTCAGTATGGCTGGAATTCTGCAGATTTGACACATGAAATAAGCCACATAGAAGGTTATCCTGGAAGCTCCTTGAGGTGTCAATGGAAGACTGCGAGATCAAAACCCTGTCATGAGCAGCACATCCTCCAGATCAGAACATTGAAAATCTCTAGAATGTGGTCAAGAAGAAGATCAAAGTTCACAACCTATCAAACAAAGCTGAGTTGCCTGAATTTTTGGAGCAAGACTGGCTTAAAATTATCCAGCAGCCATGTGAAAGGCTGGTGGACAGCATGCTAAGAAAGCTGCGATTGCAAATGGGTTCTAAAGGTTCCTTATGTAAAAAATGTAGCATATTGTTTCAAAATCTTAACAAACACCTGACCATCACAACTTTATGTGAGTCTTCCACAAACTGGTGGAAACACAAAATTGTCCAGAATATAGCACTGCATTTTTCCTTCACTGGAAATCAGGTGCCCAAACATATTGCAACCAGGGCTTCTTGCCTTAAAAAAAAAAAAAAAAAAAAAAAAACAATACCTGGCTTCACTAATGCAATTGTGGCTGAAGAGGCAGAACCACACCACCCCATTCCAGTGGAAAGACTTCCCAGAAAAGAGGAGGCCAACTCCCTATTAATGCCCATAGTTTTAGAATGGGATTTTTAGCAAAGGTATAGAGATGAGATGGTCTGATGTCTGCACAGTTTGGGCTAGAGCAAAGGTTATATACCTTAGGAAGTATTATAACCTTGGAAGGACACGTCTATTATGTGTTTATCCCTCACTCACCCCCATTCACACACTATCCTGGTAAGGGCTGCAACGAATCTGGAGAATATCCAGGGAAAATTAGGCATCCAGGATTCTGGATGGGTTAGCAGTCCATGGTAGTGTACAATGTGTATACCCCTCACATTCAGTTTTCTAAAAGTAAAAGGAAACATGATAACCTACTTATCATACATATTAAGCATTTCTACGAAGGGGCGCTTTGTAGGAGTTCATTGTGGTAAAGTCCGAGGAGTGCTGTATTTCTTACAAGTAGGAACCTCTCTGATACTACCTTTATACTGGTGTCACTTTTTTACTTTATTACAGAAATAGGTTCCTAATAAAGCAGAACAACATATAATGTTTTAGTAGTCCTCAGCACAATGGCTTTGAATAAAACCAACAACGTGTGACATTCTGAGTGCCAATGACAAATGAATGCCCTACCTTTTTAAGTACATACTCAGCCCAACAGGCATCTGGCACAATGTCCACTTCAGGTGTGGGTGACATCCTATGCATGATCAAAACAATGTCCTTGTGATGTACACCTAGTCACTTAGTCAGGAAGGCTGGAACTATGTAGCGGTTGGCTATACCTGGGTGCTCTACCTGATCTGAAATTTCCTCTGATTCTGCAATATTGAACTCCAAATGATTTGAAGGTTGGAACTCACTCAGCATAAGATACAACAGGAGATGGGCAGTTGAGTATTGCAGACCTGTCACGGGTATGTTCTGCAGATGCACAAGATCATGTCAGAGATCAACGCTGGACTGCATAGCCGACTTTCCTCTGGCTTTGACAGTGTGGATTATCATTCTGCCGTGGCATTAGCCTGGAGAAAACCTGGAATAGGTTGAGCAACATGGCAGCAAACCCCACTAAGCCGTTCCAAACTTTCATTATCAGCTCTCAGTCTATCAAGTATTCCATGCCTGGCAGTACCTTTCTTTAGGACTCCTTTGATCCTTTGATATAATCTACAATTAAGAGGAATAGACACCCACTGAAATCAAGATGTCGGCAGATACTTTTTTTTTCCATATATCAGAAATGGACTGTTGGAGTGTGGTCCCTTGCGGTTGGCAGGAAGTTGTTCTTGGCATGGGATGCAGGATTCTACCAGTTTGCACACAGGCTCACATAGATCTGGCTCATATATTATGAAATTCATGTGTCAGTGAACACTGTATTCCTTGGCCCTGCTGTATGTAGGCACTTCAAAACTTCTCACCACACACTTATCAACCCTAACCAGTTCATCATCTTCATAGAGAATGTCATATGGGCAAGTATGCTTGTGCTTACAAGGAACATATTACTTGTGGCCAGACCATCTTGACCTGTGGAGAGATATGTGCAATCACATCTCTGTCTCCAGTGGTAGCAGTTTTCAGGAACTGCCTTATAAATTATACACGTCTTTCACTTTTTCTTCACCCAGTTCACATTCTTCTGTCACATATGTGTTGGAGTAGAAGCTTGAGGGTATTTTACAGGGGTCCCTTTAAGGTGGATGTTGTATATCTGAATTTTGAGCAGACATGCAGGAGCTTTACATATGGGCTTTGACAGGATTCCTCCCAAGGGTTTGTGGTCTGAATGAATTTTCACATGGGTTGTATCTACTGGTGGAATGTTCTTAGAGCAAAAAATAGGGCCAGCTATTCTTTCCCTTGGAGGAATCAATACTAATTTTATGGGCAAATAGCCACAGCAATGCCCCTGTTGCTTTGTTGTTCAGGGTGCCAACTAAAATCTTTTTGGAGCAGCAGTCTTAATGATGCAGTGAGTGTGGGTTTATACCAAATGTATTTGAAACAGATATCCAGTCATCCCTAGTAGGCGTTAAAGTGCCTTTATGTCAGTGTTGGTTGAAGCTGCTGAATATCTCCAACTTTGGAGCCATCTGGCTTAACTCCATTGCCACTGATCATGTCTCCTAAGTACTTCACCTTCTCGGCTATGTACTGGAGTTTACTTTTTTACATGTAACACTAAGCTCTTTGGCACTTTCCATTTTCTTTTCAGTGATCCATAAGCTGCTATCTTACTAATTTGCTATCTTTTATCAAGTCCAGCAGTACACATGCTTGTCAGCCTAATAGGGACGTATCAGATGGTGTGGTGATAAAGAAATCCTGATGAGCTTGTTTGCAATGCTTCTGGACATGTAGCTTGACTTCACCTTGTGGTGTAATGCATGATCGAACATAGGCTCTCAGTGTCATTTTTTCGTAGCATAAATGGAAGATACCTCTCTGAGGTAAAATGTAAAGTCACTCAGGTCAGATATTTACCTTGAGGACCAATGCCAAGGTTAAGGATGACTAACCTACCACCTATGCGCTGGTTCTTCAGCCTGTATCTGATTTGTGTGCCTGACATAGAGCCAATAAGCAAAGTATCTACACCTGCACTTGCTTCATTTTCAGTTTTAATAGAAACCTGGATCACGATGGATTTTTTTTCACTGTTGCGATATGAATTGTACAAAAGACATTTCTTTGACTGGTGCTGCTCAGCTTTCAACCATAGTAACTTCACATCACATGCTCTGCACATGCTCTCAACACCATGGACCACTGCAAGTACAGTGCATGTTTTCATGGCATATGTCAATTGTTTGCATCAAAATTGGGAGAAAAACCCTCGAAAAGTCTCCTTTTCACCAAACACTAAAATCTTTCCTCTTTAACATGAGAGCTTCATCTTTTCAAAATTCTTAGTTACTTGTATGCGTTTTTGGCTTAACGATTTTTTCACTTCCGGTTCGTTCATTATACCATACATGGGAGCCCCGACACAATAATGTAAAAATAAACAGCTCTCAGTATTTCTGCAAGGCAGCTAGTGTTCCTGAAAGCTTCTTGCCTTGTATATCGTCATATTTACTGCTGAGGTTATTATAGACCTCTAGTACTTCCTCTCCCACACAACTTGGCTCCTGAAAGTAGACAAGTAAGCATTGCTCAAATGTATGTCAATTTTCAGGCCAGATTTCCCAAGAATTATAACAGCTTTGTCTGGGTAAACAACTACATATTAAGCTTGCTAACTTGCTGACTGGCCAACTCAACTTCCCCAGACCGCAGGCAATGATTATGTCACACTCGTAGGCAGCAATCGCCACTGCTTGTTACAGTTGACACTCCAAAACAGAACCACTTCTGACAAAATGTTGTGTTGTGTGTGTCTAAAAAATGGGCAAACCTTTCACCTGAGCCGCAGCACACTAACACAGACATGAAGCTCTTTATAATGACACCTTGTCTGACAATCAATTCTAAATTCCTTCTAAATTCATCAGTATCAATAGTAGCTGCTTATGAATAGATATTGTGCAGTTTGGACCATGACCCAATTCAGTGGTTCCTACCTCATAGGATCCAAAGAGCAAACCACGTGCTGGAATCATTTTAAATTTACTGGGGTCCAGAGATCAGAGGGACAGAGAGGTGTTGTTGACTTCTCTTCTATTAACAGATGAGCAGATCAGTAGCAAACAAAATGGGATAAATATTTATTTGGAGACTTCTGAGATGGTTTCTTCAGTCCGATGAGACGAAAAGGTTTTCAGCCTCAGAACAGTTGGTTTGGGCTCGGCAGAAAGCACTTTATAATGGCAGAAACACCTAGGTCGAAGCATGGTGGTGGGAGCATCATGCATTCTATAAGCAGGGACAGTGATCTGCAAAGTTGGATTTTTTTCCTTTTGTCTAATACTATAAAAGACACATGTACATTGTGCAAAGAAACATTGTATTGCGTTAGATGTACCACTAACACATTGATTATCCAATTTCCAGTTTATTTTAAATAGCTAATAATTTTGTTACTAGCAAGAGTAGGCTAGTGAAATAAGCTTTGCTAGTCTTTCTAAAAATTTTATGACGTTGTTTTAAAAAAATATGACAAAAACAGATGTGTGTGTGTCAAGGCCTGTGTGTGTCCTTGTCTGAGATTATGGAACTGCTGTTCAGGCTTCACCGCTATTACTGACTCGCTAAGTACCTAATAAATTACTGTAATGGACTGTGAGGAAGCAATGTCAAATGCCAAGCAATGTCTCTCAAGGATGAACAGCATGCGGCCTACGACTAGCTGACGTAGAAGCTGATTTGCTAGGCAAGTTTCTGAACTGCTATTAGTGCATTGCATCTTGGAAATCACTCGTGGGGATTAAAGTTAATATAATATGGGTTTATAATTAGAATGTGCAATATTGGTTTTAAAAATATACATGAACTGGCTAGGCAAAAAAAAAGGGTCAAATTATTGGCTTGCATCAAAGAAATTAACCAACTGGGAGATTTTAAATGATTGAGTTAAGAACTGCCCAACACATTATTAAAACCTGGATGGATAACGCTAAACCATCAATGTTGTAGGAAAGAATGTGGACAGAAAAAAAATCATGAACAAAGGTCACTTAAGCAATCTGTGAGGCTATGACTGATACTGTAAGCAAGAGAATTTCCACACACATAGTGTGATGAGAACTCACATGATTGGGACAAAATAACTGTGTGGCCATAAGGAAAAGCTTGTTAGTGAGACTCATTGGGGAAAACGATTCAATTTGGAACTATAAACATTGGAGAAATGGAATAAGGTCATGTGGTCTGATAAGACTAGTTTGACTGTATTCCAGAGGGGCGTGTCAGGGTAAGAAAGGAAGTGCATGAAGCGATGCCCATCATGCATAGTGCCCACTGGACAAGCCTCTGGAGGCAGTGTTCAGTTGCTCAGGTCTAGGCTCAACAATGTTATGTGGCAGTAAAATGAAGTATTGAGTTCTCTGTTTTTCTCATGGCAAAAAACTTACCACGGAGAGCTGACACTGGAGACTCCTTCCATGCATCAAGATTTCGTTGAACAACCAATTAAACTTTTAATAAAAAACAATAGATTTATATAATAGCAGATTAGCTGACATACAGTTCCCGTTGATAAAGCAAAGAAAAGTGATGTATCAGTAACCGATTCTTTAACCCGAAACCAGGTGCTATTGACAGAGCTGCTGCTGTAATTGCTGAATGGAGAACCTTCCCACCTACCCCTCCCCTACACCCTCCCTCCCCAAAATTCTTATTTAATTAGATCTATATGGTTTTTAAAAAGTGCAGCAGGGTATGTAGATTGATTGTTGCTGACAATTTGTTTTTTTTTTTTTATCTTTAAGATTCCTTGAAAGCATCCATCCATTCAAGGCAGCATCACAAACAATGGTTGGCTGTATGGACCCCAATCTTCTTGCAACCTACAGAGAAACACACACGCACACGCACACGCACACGCACACACACACACACACACACACACACACACACACACACACACACACACACTACATGTAATCTGGAAAGACCAGTCAGTCTACAGTGCATGTCTTTGGACAATGGAGCAGGTGCATGAAGCAGCCATGTAGCACACACACATACACACAGATCAGAGGCAAGATTCAAACACTTGAACACTTGGAAGTGCCAGAGTGATATAAATAATTATTTAATCTGATTTTCACTGATTACCAAATCCTCTGACAGTTGTAATACTGGAATGCTGGATGTGAGGCATTCAACGAGTGCTGATATAGAGAACAACAGCACTGGCAAGTTTAACTATGTATCATTCCGCATCTTACAAATTCAACAATGTGGTCGAAAGTAGGTCGGTGTGGTCCGCAGTACTGGAAAGAGGGACGAGCAGCTGCCTGTCAAAACTTTCATTCAAAAGCAGTCACAGCAGCACTTTCAATGGGAAAACAAGTCATTTTAAACAA
>JAAGKR010002646.1:43824-61324 GCA_011419295.1 Clarias macrocephalus | reverse complement strand
TTTTTCATTATACAAGCATTACATTTTATTAGGATTTTATTAATACAACAGACATTTAAGCATAATTTCAATAAACTGAGCAATTCAGCGAGTTCTAGGGGGAAAAAAAACCTGGAAAGCTTGATGAAAAACCTAGAAGTTCACCTTTCTTTTTTTTTTATATTCTGACAAATCATTTCCCTTGAGCTAAAGGTCTGAGTGTCATGTATTCTGGAGCTCAAAAGCCCTATTTTGTGTGATCTTTTTTCAGATAATAGGTTTAATAATAAGTCTTATGCAAACTGAATTTGATTTGGTTACTCCAGTGTAAAGCCATGGAGAGCATTTTAAAACCTAAAATATACTTTACATATTTCATCACCTACTGGGCATTTCCATAATCTTAATCTACATCTAATAGATTTTTTACAGGGTCACATCACACAATACTGAAACATCTTCCAATCAACATGAACACAAATAAATAAGGATGAGCAAACTGTAAGTACTGCTACAGAACCCCAGGTTTTAAAATGTTTCGCACGTAAACCCAGTCACACTTTTTCCTTCCACAAAAAGAAAGATTTATTAACATACTGTATTATTTGCACTATCTAGTCTGTAATTCAGCTATTAGAGAGAGTATCAGTGTCCAAAATGTAACAACAAGTGAACATCTGTGTGTGTGTTTAATGGAGTGCAAAGGAAAAAAATATATATATATATATATCATAGGAGGTCTGAGTGGATTAGTATGTGTATATCAAATTATATTCAGTGGAGTGCTAAGGGAAATTGAGAGGTCCAAATGAATTACTGAATCTGAGAGAGAAGCGGGATGCATACATGCAGATGGTACACCAGGATGGTCTCTCCATATCAATTTAGTATATAATATAACCATATATTATGTACTACAGGCCTTTATCAGCCGCGCAAGCAAAGTGCTTCTCGGGCTGTGACCTAACTGGAGCTTGTTTATGTACCTATAGCAAATGTTTATGGAGCGATAATAACCCAGTATGTTATTCAGCATCGTTAATGATATAAAACGCTATGGGGTTTTAGACAGAAAACTCGATTTAAACCTTAGAGTGAAAGAGATGTATTTATTTCTTTCATTATTTTTGACTTTATAACAGAGTCTAATCAAGTCCATGCTCATAAAGTTTTGCTAACAAAGTTTTAAGCTGGAATCTTTGAGGAAAACATAATTAGGTATGCTCCCAGTCATATAACCTCATGCACATGACTAAAACAGAGAACCAGAAGGAAACAGATATATGAGCTCGCTGGAAAGTAAAACGACAAGTCATTTCACTGTCAACAAACCTGAGTGAGCTCATGAGAGAAGGGGGGGACAGAATCCAACAATCCAAACATACCAAGTTTAAAGGGAAGTTTTGTCCCCAGTTCTGCTCCTTTACTGTACCTAAAGAAAATTAATCACAAACAAATACGTGTTCAGCATTGAAGGAAAGATGAGCTCTACAGAGCTCTCCGTACCAAACTCCCTGACCTGCACTCAGTCTACAGAGGCGGTGCTGGACCAAGACTAGGAAAGATAGTGGAGGACCTCAGCCACCACAACAGGTGACTGTTCTCTCTGCTGCGATTCCACTCCCTAAAGGCCAACAAAGAGAGACTGAGGAGAAGCTTCTTCCCTTAACGCACATTCTGCACACCATGGAACTTTGAACTTTGCACATTATTCTGCACATCTGCACATGGTCTTGCTCATGACTGTAAATAGTTTCCATATCCCGATTCCATTTCATTTCAATTCCATTTTATTCGATTTTTTTGTCTATAATGTAAATGTTGTCTTTTTTACAGCTACAAGTTTTCTCTATATTCGCTATATTTCTAATATATTTAACAAAAATCTCTTACTCAATCTTTACATATTGTGCATTGTGACTGTGTATGTGACAACTAAAATTTGAATTTGAATTTGTTTGTCGCACCGATTTACAGACTATGTCTGGGTGCCAAACACTGGAAAGCTATTCTATAACTGTGGTGCTTTGTTAGAAAAAGATTTGATTCCTGCTGTAGTTTTCATTATACAAGGTACAAATAAATAGCCAGGACCTTTTTCCTCCAAGTAGGCATGACAGATCATATAACACCAGCAGTTCACTGAGGTATTGTGCACCGAGACCAGTGCTTTATCGATCAAAAGTAGAATTTAAAGATTAGGGTAAGATTAAACTGATAGCCAAGGCAGTGTGGACTAGATGCAGTAGAATAATTTAACCTAAAGGTGCTAAACTCGCTAACATGAACTAGTTTTTCTGCATTATGTGATGACATGATAATTTTAAGCAATACTAATTCTAAGCTATCCTATTAATATTATCTACATGATTAAAATAAATAACTGGAGTCAGTGATTACACCAAAGTACTTTATGATGAAACAGAAAGTCCATCCAGGCACTTTGTGAAGAACACTTACTTCTTACTGTACGTCAGAATTAAGGAGAAGGAATTTAATAAGCGTACAGAGTTTAATGTATTTTGCACATTCTTCAACTTTATTAAACTGGTGTCTTGCATCTGTTTTTCCTGAAACATACAACTGTCATCAGCATAATGAATGCTAATACCATAGTTATAAATGATGGCGAAAATAGCAATGAGCCTAAAAGAAAACCTTGAGGAACACCAAATGTCAGTTTGCACAGAGAAGTCACCATTTTTAAACTGATAACAGTTTAAAAGTTTTAACAGTGTATGTTAAAATGTTGCTCCTATAATGTTCAATCTATCAAGGAGAACAGTATGATCAGTGGAATCAAAAGCTGCACAAAGGTCAAAAAACATATCCAAGGAGACACAACCCTGAACAAAGGCCAGTAGTAGGGAATTTACCACCAGTGCTGTCTCTTCTGCTATGATGTAACCAAAATCCTGACTGGCACTTACAGTACCATTAATGTTAATCCTCTGTAAGTATGAGTATAGCAGGCAGCACAGTCGTGTATTGGTTAGCACTTGCACCTCCAGGATCTGGGTTCGATTCCCATCCAGGCCCAATTCCCGTCTCTGTATGCGTGGAGTTTGCATGTTTTCCTCATACTAGGTGGGTTTCCTCCCATAGTCCAAAGACCTGCAGATTAGGCTAATTGGCGTTCCCAAATTGCCTGTGTGTGTTTGTGAGCCCTGCGATGGATTGGTACCCTGTCCAGTCTCCTGGGGTAGGCTCCAGGCCTCCCGTGATCCTGAGTACAGGATTAAGTGGTATACACGGTGAGTGAATATCTCTGTTCCATTCCGAAGTGTACTTCACAGGGTGCTCCCTACTCCCTGCTCCGTTTGCAGTGAATGTCAGTGAAGGGAACAAAAAAGCCACCAGTGCAGACGTCACTTCCTCCGTGTGTTACCATGGTAACACAAGCCCCTCAGATATCTGTCACATACTGTTATAAAACACATTACTGAAACGTGTATAACTTGTAACTTTTTTTTTTTTTTACTGATTACTAGCCTATATAATACTAAGGATTTTCTGATTAAATTAAAATGTTAATTTTTGTGTCCTTTGATATCCTCGAAAATAATGAGAATAAATGTATAAATAATTTTTCGAGCTCCATTTTTTTTTACACTCCAGCGAGATGCAATGACTGATGGGAATTTTTTCATTCCCTTTTCCGGTGAAGTGAAGACCTGTTGTTCATTCGTTACCTACACCACTCGCGGTTCCCTTTGAACTGAACATTTTTGCTCCCTGTGGTTTGGAATCACACTTAACAAGGCTGAACACCCTGTGTTATATACTCCGCAGGATACTTCAGGCCAATCAGAACGCACCATATGAATATTACTGCAGTGGACTATATTTAGGAGGGGGTTAAATTATTTCTCGCATTATCTCACTAGTATCTCGCTCTCACTAGTACATGTTATTGATGTTTGTGTGGCTTATTCCTAGTTCATTCTGCAACATCATTTCAAAAGAAGGGTCAGGGTGCTGCAGGTGGGCCATGAGAGGTCATTTATAACAAATTACATATTTATTTTATAACATGATTACATATTTACATTTACGATAACTGCAGACTATTGGATTATGATTATTAATCAACTATTATTTACTAATTGTGATCAAGAACATTATAAGGAGATTCCTGTTACATACCTCTATCAAATCAAAACATCTGTTTTCAGAAGGTCTTCTGGATTCTCTAAATGAATATTAGTCTCCCCAAAAGAAAAATAATGCTTTGTCTAAAGAAACAACCAGGTTTAAGATGTAATCTGCAATTTCAGAAGTATTCAATATGGTGGAAGCTGAGTGACAACTCAGTGTAACTAGTACATGGTCCAGTCATTTTCGCCTATTTGTCTACTCCATGGCCTATGCTGAAAGAAACGAGGGCAGCACCTTTCTGAGTGGGATGACCACCGTCCTGCCCTAACACGCCGGTCCTGCTCTCAAAAGTAATCCAATTATCTATAAAGGTCACATTGTTGTTTTAAACACCACCTGGACATCCAATGGTTCAACGACCATAACCTGATGCAAGCTACGTCTGTCCTATGACTCCGTGTATACACCTTGCTAAAGTGGATGTTATTCTGTTTTGCTGGCTTCTTTCTCTTCCTAGCTAATGTTCAAATCAAAAATAAAATAAAATAAAATAAAAAGAAAGAAAAGTATCTACGATAAACCAGAACTTTTTAATTTTTTCCCAGGGGAGTGCTTTACTGAAGGGAACATGAAATGGAGAGGAGTTGTGCTCTCGTGCTCACTAACCCTCTCCAAATTCTGGACTTGCTTCCCTAAAGCTGTAACCTTCTTCATCAGAGAGCTAACTGAATAACACTTATCAGAAATAAATTCATTGCTAATGATGAAGGGAAATGACTTGAGACACATGCAAGTAAGTATGGTAATACCTGAGTAACTGGTAATACCAATTAACAATTATCTAGAACATCTTTTAATTGGGAAATTATGTCGGTATGGTGGCAGGTTTGCTTTGTGGTTAGCACTTTCGCCTGGCATATGTAGGCTCCGGGTTCGATTCTCGCTTCTTTGTGCATGGAGTTTGCATGTTCTCCCCGTGCTAGATGGGTTTCCTCCGGGTACTCAAACTCTCAAACTCCGTGCCCGCAGAGGCGAGAATTGAACCTGGCCAGGAATCGAACCTGGATCTCCCTACAGTCTAAAGACTATAGACTGGCACCCTGTCCAGAGTGTACACCGCCTTGTGCCCCAAGTCTCCGGGGATGGGGTTAAGCGGTAGAGATGCTGAGTGAGTGGGCATAGCAGGTCCCTGGAGTTAAGCGTCATCATTTTACATAAAAAGCATCTTACATACATAATGCTTACAATACATACATACTAATTTATAAAAAGATTATCCACAATAAGTGATTGTAACATTTTATTCTAAAAAAACAAAACAAAAAAGAGCCTTCAACATACATGTTAAAGTGCTGGCACAAAAAGAAAATATTTACACTCATTTCACATTAGAACTTTGTCTCTGTTTGTCTCTATGTGGTTTTGGCAATGAGATACAGTGTGTACACACAGTCCTTATCCCGACTCATGTGGAACGTTCATGAACACGCGTCACTTCTTAGGGACTCCATCGGAATAGTCCTCCAGAACACCGTTCAGATGATCGTTGTGAGTCTTGAACCGTCTCTTCTTCTGTGTTGCTGGCTTCTTCCTCTTTTGGACTGGCGTCTGTAAGACAAATACGTTTAAGAATGGAGGAGATCCTCATGGCTTATTATGGAAACATATACCAGGGATGCTGGTTAATGCTTTATTCTGACTGGCCAGAAGGTGTTTCTATAGCGACAGCTGGGACAGTAGTGTCTATATTAATGGGGTCTCAAAACATTAAACATTAGAGACATGTGTATATGATGCAAACGCACAATTTTCTTTGGTCCTGTATCCTTCATGGAGGAGATGCCCTGTCTCTTCAGGTAATCCTCAATCTTTTCGTCGTCTATGGAATCCACTGGAACACTACGCCACAGCTTCTGGAACTCTGAAGAACAACCACAGAATGTTTATGAAGCGCACCTTCAAAGCAGTATTGATTGGACACATGGCGTTCATGCATTTACATGGTGTGTGCGGTGTGATGTCCAGAAGACCATCACTCACCTTCATCTACTTCAAAGTGACAGTGTTTGTCATTGTAGAACAGAATCTTTTTCTTGTCAGGTCTGGACACGAAGATGATCTGATCTCCCAGAGCCTGAATACAAACAGAGTTAACGTAATATAGCAGGAGCTGTTCCCTGACCTTCACATCACAGCCTTTGGCGGATATGTGATGCTTTATAAACATTAATCATTTGACAGATTAGGAGAACGCTTCTTGAAGGAAGATGCGCCCCATTGTTTTTCTCACCCCTCAGACCAAATGCTGATTATGTCTAATTATTAAGTTCCCTGCATTCTCCACATAGATGTCATTCACATTTATTTGAAAATATTGCAGGGGAAAACATTTTTATGCTATGTTGGGAATAACTGTCATGAGCTAGCCTACCAAGTCAAATCCCTTAACAGTTAAACTACAAGGGTAAGTCAAAAATTACTCTGGCTGTTCAATTTTAGAAAAGACAAAGACATAATTTTTCGAAATAATCCCACACTGTCCAACAAGCTTTCGTATTCCCTCATTAAAAATTTTTTATGCCGAGCTGTGCGCCACAAATGCATCGCTTCCGTCACTTTTTCATCAGCAGTGAATCTACATCTTCGAAGGGCTGCTTTCAGGCGAGCAAACACGTGAAAGTCAGACAGAGCGAGATCAGGACTTTAAGTAGGATGCACAACGCTGTTGTACATCAGTCCTCTGCGTTTAACAAAAAGTTTAGGCTTTAGCTCTTCAATAAGCTTCTCACTGAAACGAGCACTGTTGATTGTTCAAAATTTCTTTTCAGAATTCTGTAAGCCTCAATTTTCAGATGATGGTTGACTTTTGAACTTTTTCTCTTCCATTACATACTCTGACATTTACTCTCCGGATCGTAGTGATGAATCCGTGTCTTGTCACCAGTAATGATTCTCTTTAAGAAACTTTCACCTTCCTTGGGGAATCAGGCCAAATTTTGTTTGCAGATATCCAAACACTTCTGTGGGTTGTTTTGTTTCAAGTTGTTTTATATTAGCCTCCAGGCACAGGTACAGTTAATAAAGATATGCATAGCACATTCCAGTCAGTTTGTTTCCCTCAATGACAGGACCACCTTATTTTCTTATTTGAACTAATAAAAAGTTTCTGAACCTTAATGGCCTTGGCCGAGTTGGGCAGCCCCTCCTCCACATCGTCCAGCAGCACTCCTCCTAAACCCTGTTGATCGTGCTTATCCAGCAATCTGAGCAGCGCTTTCTTGTCCTTCAGATGGTATTTAGGTTTAAAGGCATATTTCCCTTCACGCACATCTATCTTGGGATTACTCGCCAAGGCCTGGGGGAGAACAACAAAAAGAGACATCAGTTTACATTTCTAGAACCAAGAATTTATTTATTTTATTTTGCTTGTGAGACTTGAGTGTGAAAGGACAAATTAATACACCGGCCTTAGGTGCAATTAGAAACTGACTTGATCATGATTAATGTTTCAGTGATCACGTGACTCCCTGCAACTTGTTCATGAACCAGTCTGTATAGAATTGTCATCACGTAATGTGTCTGTGTGTTATAGGTTTTAATAAAGTATTTAAAACATTTTTTAGTCCGTACAATTAATACATAACCCACCTCGGTCATGAGCCATTGCTTCTGCTTCAAGCCGATGTCCAACAGCTTGGTCTCATCTAAAATCTCTTCCAGAGTTAGAGGATGAGTGTCTCCTCGCTGATGCCTCGTCTTGGTGAGAGAGTGCGAGCGAGCGAGAGAGAGAGAGAGAGAGCAATTCAGTTTAATTAGCGCTGTGTCAGGATAGTGTGTAAATATTTCATTTCAGGACTTCTATTAAAAAATAAATAAATAAAAAGCCATCCAATATAAAATACTTTAAAAGGATGGGCCTCCGAGTGGCGCAGTGGTAAAGTGCTCGCCCTATCATCCGGTGATCGCGAGTTCGATTCCCGGGTGATGCTGTAACCTCACGCAGTCGGGGGTTTAGAGAGAGCTGAGCTGAGAGGGGAGGGGAGGGATGAGTGGCATTAATCACGGCTCTACAGACAATCAGGGGCGTCTGTGAGCTCACGCAAGCGGAAGGACTGGTGGTGTGTGAGCGAACAGTTCAAAAAGATGTGGTCGGCTGGTGTGATGGTCTGTGGCCCTTCGACTGAATGGTAGTAGTAGACATAATGTGGAGCCCCCTAGTGACGGAGCGGAATTGGACACGACTAAATTATGGAAAAAATCGGGGGGGAAAAAAATAGCTTTTCTGTCATCACACTAGGGATGGGAATCACCAGCCGATATGATATCATGATAGACGTCTTGCTGATTCAATTTGTATTGCGATTCCGTTACTATTACCTGATTCAATATTAAATGTAAAATATTTTGTTACAATTTTGACAAACTTGGCAAATAATTTGCTTCTATCACATGAGATGCTGTGCTGCCTGCAGATGTGTAAACAGTGTGGAGCTCACAACTTGCAGGATTACACAGGAATGTCAACATTTTACTTCCTAAAATATTTAAACTATCATCATTTTTTCATTGATTTTGGAGTCAGCGTTGCAATACACGAATTGCCACACATGAGGACTGTGCTACAAAACTGAACCGACCACCCAGGCTGTTTAGATTCAGCTTATTTAGAAAGCACTGTGTGCCATGTAGAGTGTAACTGATATGTGTAGAAACCTTTAGATGGTTAGATCTCATCACTAACAGAAGTTGATTATTTTCCAATAACGGCATGACCTGAAATGTTTGGTTCTTATCGACACTCCACAATGTAATGCTTTTTCGTTTAATAGTAATATTTAATGCTGTGAAATACCATTGGATTAAAACAACTATACAGTCGTTTCCTCTGTCCTGTTGCTCTCTCGTGGTGTTAATGTAAAAAATAAATGCAGCTCATCATGTGTTAAGCATTTCCTTAGTGAATCAAACCAAATAAACAATTATTGTTTTTTTAAATATACTGATGTTCGACATCTGCCATACGTATTGATATAGAATATATAAAATAAATTAATTTATGGGATGCCAGTGTATCCACTTCACACATAACACAGTTTGAGAGGATCCCACACAGACCCTGAGGAAACACTGGGAGAACATGGCCAAGAAAGTCCAAAAACACGAGCTGTGAGGGAGCAGCACTACCATGTGCTTCACCTTGCTGCCGGATTTACAACATTGAACATGTGAAAGCATTCAGGACATTAGTGCTACACTCCAGAACAGCTTTCTACCCCAGGTGGTCAGATTCTTCAGCAGCTACCTCGGCTAAGACCATCTGTTTTCCCAGATGCCAAATTATTTGTACTCCATATACACTGCTGCACTCGCGTGTAAATTCCCGCAGTCGGGCTGAGCTGCTTTGCGCTCTTGTGTAGGAAGCTAATTTGTGCAGTTTTTATAGTTTGCAGAACCGCTCTGGTGATATGTGGCGGGACTCACTAGGGATTACGTCTCTAATGTTTGAGTTACCTTCATGTAGTTGACGATTCGTGCAAGGACGCCAAATTTGTAGCCCGAGCTTCCAGAGAGAGCTTTGAGATTGAAGGATCCATTAGTGGAGTCTGAAAAAAAGAAAAAGAAAAAAAAGACACAAAGACATAAAAGGGCATGAAGAACTGCAACAACTTTTCAGTGGTGATGACTTTATTTGATCTATTTTTATAGATAAGTCATATAAATGAAATCAAAAGGAACATGAAATCTGATGGAGATTATTAAGTTCTAGACAGGGATTTAAAAAACGATTGTTCTCTTAATAAAACACGGGATGTAACAATTTAAAGGTGACCTCTTATGCATAATTCACGTTTTAATAATTCAGTTCTAGTCTGAGTGAACACACATTTCCTGCTGTTTAAAAACACATTTCCTGCTGTTTCCACTTTCCCCCCCATTATTGTACAGCACAAAGCAAGTCACTGATCAGAGAAGGAAGCACTTAATGTTTTTTTTTTTTTTTTGTATTGAGGAAGACTGGACTGGAAAGTCGGCTTTAAAGAGCAGGGAAGATGAAGAGGGGAAGAGATCTATAGGTGGCAGTGATGCAACCTACAGAACGCCAACTAAAAGACGCAGAGTGGTACTGAGAGGAAACTTGTCGATATTGTGTTGAAGTGCCAGATAAAGCAGACATAGAGTTCAAACCCCAGAGCAAGATGAGACAAGATCAGGGAAGGAAGCATTGGACGTTTTTAAGGATGGCTAGACTGGAAAAATCAGCTTTAAGAGGACGAGAAGATGAGAAAGAATGAGACCTGCAGTTGGAGGAAGAAGAAGGCTAGGCTAGGATAGCGGATATCTGATAATCTTCTTTAGTGCTTAAGAAGGGCTCGTGTTGCTGTCCACCGTTTATTTCACTCAACATGTGCATGCGTGTGTGTATAAAACAAATGCATACACACTTCAGCAAAAGAGAAATAGCATGATATTAATTTGATATACATCACATCATAACGTTATCATATACACCATATTGCCAAAAGTATTCACTCACCCATCTAAGTCATTGAATTCAGGTGTTCCTAACACTTCCATGGTGACAGGTGTATGAAATTAAGCACTTAGCCATGCAGACCACTTCAAACGTACATTTGCGCTAGAATGGGTCTCAGGAGCTCAGTGAATTCCAGCGTGGTACCGTGATATTGCACAGGAGACATGTCCTCTGGAGTGACAAATCATGCTTCTCTGTCTGGCAACCCGATGGATGAGTCTGGGTTTGGTGCTTGCCAGGAAAACGGTGCTTGTCTGACTGCACTGTGCCAAGTGTAAAGTTTGGTAGTGGGGGATTATGACGTGGGATTGTTTTTCAGGAATTGGGCTCGATGCCTTAGTTCCATACCAAGACATTTTGGACAATTTCATGCTCCAAACTTTGTGGGAACAGTTTGAGGATGGCCCCTTTTGTTCCAACATGACTGCGCACCAGTGAACAAAGAAAAGGCCCACTTTTCATAGATAAGCAAGTTTGATGTGGAAGAACTTGACTGGTCTCCTTAGAACACCTTTGAGATAAATTAGAGCCGAGACGCTGAGCCAGGCCTTCTCGTCAAATGGCGCCAGGCCTTCTCTGGAAAAATGGTTAGAAATTCCCATAAACACCCCTAAAGCTTGTGGAAAGCCTTCGTAGAAGAGTTGAAGCGGTTATAGCTGCAAAGGGGGCGGGGCCAAGAGCGTATTCATTAAGAAGTGAATGTTATCATATGCTTGTGAAGGCAGGCGAGCAAATACTTTTGGTAAATTTAACATTAAAATATTTATCCTTTCTTTCTTTTATATTTTTTTTGGCTTAACATAGTTGAGGTAATGCTCGAAATTCTTACAATAGCTTTAATTTCCATACACATTACTGCACATTCTACTTTTTTTTTCTTTCAAATTTGCTATTACTTCACAAAAAGAAAAGAAAAAGGAATATTATGATCTTCCAAAAACAATGATGTCTGCATTTTTCTTTACAAACTTACTCATTTATGGTATGAACTGAAAAATGCTTGAAAATGTATCTTTTCTTATAAAATCACTGAATTAATACATAGTTGTATAACCATTGTTTCTGAGAACTTCTGGCACCTGTGACGACTGCAGTTCATACCACAATTCCTCTGCATTTCTTGCTTTTCCCCTCAGAAATAGCATTTTTGAAGTTTCCTATTGGGTTAAGGTCTGGGGATTGGGCTGGCCACCCCAGTCTTGTTGGTCTGGAACCAGAATGCTGCTCACTGATGTGTTTGGGGTCGCTGCCTTTCCGAGGGCATTTCTTCTTCGGCATGAGGTAACATGACCACTTGAAGTAGTTTGATGTATTCAAACTGATACATGATCTCTGGTATGCAATAAATAGGCCCAACACCATAGTAATGAGAAACATCCCCATATCATGATGCTAGCACCACCATGCTTCACAGTCAACTCTTTGGGGTCACCAAACAAACACAAAAAGGACAATCTTGTTTCTATCAGTACACAAAATGTCTCTTTAGGCCAGTCAATGTGTTCTTTGGCAAATTATAACCTCTTCAGCACATGTCGCGTTTTCAACAATGTGGCTTTGCAGGTGCTTCTTGCCGATAGCTTGGCTTCACATAGACATCTAATTGTTACAGTACTTTTTGCCATTATGGCTATACTTCTATCCATCCAAATGGTAGTTTTCCGTTTTCTTCCATGTCTTTCAGGTTTTAGTTGCCATTTTAAAGGATTTGATGCTCAGTAAAAAAAATTTGATGCTCAGTAAATCCTAACAGCTGTTTTACTAAGAATACTGCACACATCTGTATCGAACACTACCACTTATGTTCAAGCAAAGAGTTTCCACACCAAATATTGACTGTTTATTGTTTGTTATTACTTAGTGCTTTTTATAGAAGTTTCTTTTAATGTAGAAATGTTTTCAGAAGCATCATTGCATATGGCTTTTGTTTGGATGTTCCCAAGACTTTTGCACAGTACTGTAAATAAAACAGCTGTTAGGTTTTACTGAGCATGCTGGAGAATATGAGTTCTTTTGGTAACGTCGTCACACTCGCTCCTTTCTATTTTCATGACAAACCCAGGAGTCGACATTATTGATTTTTTTTTTTCCATCTGAAAACTGGTCTGTCATGTAATATGTCGCTTTATTTACAGGCATGCAAATATTCTTCTGTAATGTTATTTATTCATTAATGTTAGTGTATCTTTGTGGGTAATAGTCTTGTACATAATAATGTAGACATCATAAACTTCTATGACAAAATTTGTACTACAGATAATATGGCGCCTAAGACTTTTGCACAGTACTGTATACTGTATGTATATATAAATAAATAAACAAATAGATAAATAAATTGCTTATGTCACTGTTGTATAATCACATTTAATCCATGATAAATGTAAAAATAAATAAAAAGGCAATAACTCATACCTGCTACGTACTGTATTTACCAGTTTAATGAGAACCTGGTTTTTAAAAGACGTGTTATAAAAAGTGAACAAAAATTCCTTATCTGCAGTTTTTGGATTGCAATAACAAACCACGCTGGTCGCTAAAGGTAGCTCCTTGCCGTAAAATGATCTAGATATAAGAAATAGATAAATGAAGCAAAGAAAACAGCGGTATGTATACAAATTTTGAGTCTGGACAATGGCTGCATCACTGCCTACTTAAAAACGCATCCTAGCCCCACCAGAGCTCAGCCAATCCCGGCAGGCTTCATTCATTATTAACGCAGTGCGAGACGTCGTCTCCTTTAACGGACAGGGATGCTGAGCAATAGTATTGCAGCAGGAAGTGGCTGGGTGGAGAGAGGGAAAGAAAGAAACAGAAAGGGGGAAACGGACGAGACGCGACGAGACGAGACAGGGGCAGAAAACGGGTCCAGACGTGTGGGCGGACACTTCGGCTCAGAATCGCAGGTATGGCGTTCTTTATTTTTTTGTCAGGTTTATTAACAAGGAGCCATAATAGGACACAAAGGATGACTCAAGCCCACCCATTTATGCACACACACACTGACAGGGCACTGCTAGTTCATCAGCGAGAGAACGGGATCAACAAATATACAACATACATAATGAGAAGTCAAGTTACAACTGGCTTTAACGCTGACCAGATTCTGCTGAAGGCAGAGTCTCACGAACATGCAGCAGTGTGAAAAAAAAAATGCAGTGTTAAAGAAATACAGGTGTGTGTTTATGATTGTGATCGAGTCATCAGCTTGAAATAACAGGCTACGCAGATCTTGTGTTTTGTAATTTCATAATCATTATTGCAATAATAATAATAATTATAAACGAGGTCACCGCAGAATAATAAACCCGGTAATCGTAGTCGGGTTGTGTAGATATAAAAGCACACTCATGTTGGTTTTCTGCTCAAGATGTCCAAAGAGAGGAACAAAACAAAACCACCTCATGCGATGACACAGTAGGGAGGAGGAAGAGGAGGAGGAGGAGGAGGTCATCTGGGACACAGAAAACAGGGAACCATCTGTCTGAGTGGTTAAAAGAAAGTCTGTGTGTGTACGTGTGACAGACATGGAGAGAGACAGATGGATAAGGAGCTATGCAGACAGCTATACAGACAGAATGGGGATTTCTAAAATAACATGGCTACAAGTACCAGAGGGATGCACCAAGCATATATACACCAACACACACACGCACACACTACACAGATCATATTACACGCCTAACTAGATTATATCCCAGGCCTGGCAGCTGCACAGCACAAACCTTAAACTGCTGTCATAATAAAACGTCAAAGGTCCCGCACTTTACTATTTATTTTAAACAAAATAACACGGGATTCAGAACTCGCCCAAAGTGTGCCTGTTACCGCTGAAATACCCCTTAAACTCCCTTTGGTTTATTCCTCCTCCCGGGGGTGGGTGGGGGTGTTGTGCTTGGGGGAATAGGGAGGGGGGTGATCTTCTTATACAATATGATAATAGGCTTAAACAATACAAAAATGAAAACAAACAAAAAAAATTTTTGTTATGCAATTTCATTTTGCATAACAACAGGTGCACTTTAAAATTAGCTAGACCAGATAATACATATTATACTTAAGAAAAATAATATATTAGTTGCAAGCGAAGATGAGCGGGCCCAAGCACCCTGCGCCATCACAATCCGGGCACACCAGAAAGAGAGCAGGCACATGTATTTTTCATGCAGGGGCTTTCCCAATACCAGTATGACTTAATTTTTGAAAAGGGGGAATTTTATTTTTAGATCTCCAAACACCCCAGATGCTGGTTGACAAAAAAAAAAAAACCTGTGAGGTCCCACATAAAGTTATTCATCACTTTTCAGCATATGTTTAAGGCATCATCACAGCTGACCCATTTGAGGTATCAAAAATCCCTCTGCAATTTTGCATCCTCAATGTCTTTAGATCTCAGGCCCAGTTTGGTGGCGATCGCATAAATTTCCTAAGAAGAGTGCATCAAATTCCTTCGGGTGCATTTTGGCAAACGACACAAAATAGCCGACTTCCTGTTGAGTTGAGCCCATGACGTGCTGTGCCAAAGTTGTTCGGCTCAATGAGCTTTAAATGTATACGTGCAAGTGTGTATGAGCTATGCAACAAAATCTCATACAATTCTGACAGGCATTCTAATGGCAGCAGATTCCAACCTGTCTGCCAATCTTCATGAGTTTTTGAGCATGGTAAGACTCCAAAAAAGGCCAGAATGTTGGAAAACAAAAATTCTTAGGAAAACAATAAATAGTGCCCTTCACACACTATGACGACTGGGCTGATGTCATATTGCTTGGGCCCAAAAAAATGAAACACAGAAATTCAGTTTGGCTGGTGTTTGTGTGTTTGTACAGGCACATCTTAGGCATTCCTCACCGAATGTAAAAGTAGTCAGCGTCCTTTCTGCTATAAAGGAAGCATAGCACAGGCGGTCCTCACTGTACGTAACAGTAGACAGTGTAGTCTACGGTGAAAACAGGTACGCGAGGCCGAGCTCAGGGCGTTTACAGCGACGGCACATATGACAGGTAGAGGTTAGGGCTGCCAGAACATTGGAGCAGCATGAGGAGCGGCAGCGAGTTGACCGTACACTCCATTCACTGGTAATGGTGGAAACCTCTAGTTGTAGATTAATAATCAGGATTTTAACAGTGAAGGGAAATAATTACGGTTATCCTCATCATGTGCATTGGGTCACATGTCAAAGGATTTCATCTATGACACGGGGCAAGCTGCGGCATAAAAGCCATTATTTTCCTTTAGCACATTATGTGCATGGGTTATATTCCTGCCAGGTCATCCTTTAGAGTTGTGGAACGTCCGTAAGACAAGTTAGTTCCCGTTATGGCTTGAGATACGACAGCCATTAACAGCTATTCCCTCAACACTGTCTGTCTTCTCTCTGTTAGGGCTAATAAGTTCTCTCCTCTCTCTCTCTCATTCAGCATCTCTCTATGTTTCAGTCTCTTCCTCCTGCTAGATCACTATGAACATATCTGGTTTTGGCGCTGCGTCGGTGCAGCAAGTGTTCCCCTTCCATGATGGCTGGAACATTGCCTGCTTTGTAATCCTCCTCCTCTTCATCGTCACCGTGCTCTCGCTCGCTACTCTGGCCTTCCTCTACGAGCTGCTCGACTGCGCCTGCTTCGACAAGACCAAGACCGCAAGCAACCGACGCGGCACCAGCGATGAAATCGTATAGACGGAGCACGAGCGGCCATGAACCCGACGCTGGAACTGTTGAGTGATGAACTCACAACTTGGATGGATGACGACGATGTATATATTTCAGTGCATGATTTTATAAAAAGGCTCTATGAATAAAACACTGATTGTATGACGTACTCTTGTGTAAATAGCAATATTAAGAAAAAAACAAAACAATTGGTTGTTAACTATTATAGCCGTTAACATCAAGGGCAAAAATAAAGTGCGTGCAAGCAAACCTTGTAAAACTATCGCAACAAATTCATGCTATTCAAATAGAGTGATGTGTGGGAATGAAATGTACAAAACATGGGCTATAGAGACTGGTGCACTAAAACATTCGTCAGTCACTGTTTTTGTTGATGAGATGGCTTGGCGAGGCAGGGGAAACAGCGAGGAAGACGATTAATAAGCAACTTAAATCTTTATTAATCTGTAAACAGAGTGCAGGACTGTTCCCTCCCTAAACCCCCGCACTCATAATACCAATACCCACCTACTGCCGTCTCCTGCAGCACCACCATTACAGCGTGCTGATCATGTCCTCAACGTGGGTGACTTTTAAAGGCGGCAATCGCAGCTTATTTGGTGCGCAATTATTTTTGGGACACTACAGAGGCTGGAGTTAAACAGCTGCTGCTGTAGGCACTGAATCCACCATGTACAAGAAAGGCCAGGTCACTGAGGTATATACAAGTTAATTCATATTCATTTATATAAATCATATATAAATGATTATACAGCTTGAGCACATTTCACCAACTGGACTTCAAATAGATTAATATGTAATGTTTATTGTGTAAAGCTGCTTTGCGACAATGTCAATTGTTAAAAGCGCTATATAAATAAAATTGACTTGACTTGACTTGACTAATACTTAGCCTTATTAACGTGCACATTAATTGCAAAGACGTCATTTCTTCCCCTCACTGTTTAGAACGTTGACTAAGAGCACTGAAGTCAGAAATGTACGAGGGGTGTTCAAGTCATACCGGGACTTAATGACATTTCTTGTGAGTGGAGCGGAAAGATGTGGAAGGCCTAAATATTGAAAATCAACAGATAACTAGTCGCAAGGGTAACTTGTGGAAGAGACATGTGTGTCGGATCTGTACATAAAATCATCCACACACATGACTTGCACGTTACAGGAACTCAGCTGGGAGTTAGTGGCACAAGTCATTTTGACATGTTTAAGCCATAAAAGGA